>JAHREE010000158.1:99129-320271 GCA_033628505.1 Tringa tobata
CATGGCTGGCTTCTCCCCTCCCAGCACCCCCAAGTCCTTCGTGGCAGTGCTGCTCTTCTTCCCTTCATCCCCAGCCTCTGCTGACACTGGGGGTTGCCCTGACCCAGGTGCAGGACCCTGCACTTAGCCTTGTTGAACCCCATGAGCTTCACACGGGCCCGCTTCTCAAGCCTGTCCAGGTCCCTCTGGATGGCATCCCGACCGTTCAGTGTGTCAACTGCACTGCACAGTTTGGTGTCATTGGCAAACTTGCTGAGGGTGCACTTAATCCCACTGTTGAAGTCACTGATGAAGATACTGAACAGTACTGGTCCTAATACAGACCCCGATCTCTCAGCATTATGAAGAAAGCACTGAAAATATAAAATTTTGAGGAACTGCTTGTTCATAACTGTTCTTTCTTCTCAGACACTGTTCTTTAGCGGTCATTAATGCCCTAGCTAACATCGCTGCGAACATTCAAGGAGAGCACCTTGTGGATGAACTACTGATGAACTTGCTGGAACTGTTTGTTCAGCTTGGGCTAGAAGGAAAGAGAGCTAGTGAGAGAGCAAGTGAAAAAGGACCAGCACTGAAGGTCAGATATTTACTGTTTTTTAATTGTGCGCAGCTGTGCATTTATATAGATAGCACTACAAAACACACTCTTCTATGGTTTTTTTAAAGCAAAACCACACCTTTACACACACAGAAAAATACCACCCTTTGTTAAACCTAAGAACATTTTATTTTATACGGAGTGCAGTCTGTAATGCCTTTCAAACACCCAGCTAATCTGTGTATAGTATCTGACATAAAGCAGTGGTATATTCAGCTGAGCCTGATTTTATGTGAGAATGAGTGAACTGGAGTGCTAGAGGCAGAGGCACAAAGAGGAATGCTGACTACTTAATGCCTCTTACTGATTCCTAAAGTGTCCTTAGATGTGACGGAATTCTACTTCTAATTTTAGCAGTGTCAAAGGAAAACTCAGGTTGGAAGGGACCTCAGGAAATCTAGTCCAACGTCCGGCTTGAAGTAGCCAGTTTATATCATCCTGATTAATCCTGAATTACTAGGTGCATCTCAATTTATTTTTGTTCCCAAGATCCAAGTTGATGCAGGCCTATCTGTGTAGGCTTATAATGGAAACAGTACAGTGAAGTGAAAATTACAGGTTTAATAAAAATCTCTGATGATTTGCTCTAAAATATAATCACGAACAAGCTGTTAACCTTGACTTTTACTCTTGAGGGGTACGTTATTGTTTGAAAAGCAAAATGTAGTTGCTTTCTACCCATAAAAAATGAGAGCATTAGTCCGGTTATGTTCCTCCCTAGTGCTCAAATGCTGTAACCTCTTGGCATTCATGCATTGGCTTAGGATAACTTGTAAAAACTCACAGTGTTTGATAGTGATTTTATATACAAAAATACAGTTGTGTGTTTTAATAATTAAAATAAGTTCATAGTGGGAAATTAAGGTTTTCTTGGAGGTACGGTTTGACAGCTGTTCCCTGCTTTTTAGAGATAAGTAACACTTGCTTTTGAAATAGGCACATTTTCCTAGTAGTGAGTGGAACAATGTGGTTTTTTTCTTTTTAATCTCCCGCTCCTCTGCCTGCTATGTTTTAATAGTACCAAGTTTTCTTTACCCTTTTATGGGATGGGTGAACTCTTGGTAAATCCCTCTGAAATGAATCTGTTTGCTTTTTTAGGGATGCCAGCCCTTCTCTTAAAAGGGAACTAGGACATGTCTAGAATTTGCTTTTCATGAAGTTTATGGTGGAAAATTTCTCTCCGTGGGTTTCATAGATTCTTTTAACCACAGATTAGCAAGCTGAAATGGTGAAAAACATACAGTAAATGTTGCTCTAAAATGACACTTCTAAATTAGTTTTCACCCTCCTCCTTTCAGGGACATTTTTCCACTTTTTTAATTTTGGAGTCACTGCAGGAGACAAACTCCTCCAGTGACTTAAAACTGCCTTCAAATGGAAAAATATGTGGTTGATTTAACATAGATTTGAGCTAGGAGGCAGTGTTTCTTTATTATGAAGATACTGATGGCAGTTTTCACTAGAACACTTTTTATTCAGTGTAAAGTAAAAGTTATGAAAGGTATTCTCAACACTGGGTTACTTCATTTTCAAGAAGAGTTAAAATAGGTAAAACACTCCATGTGCTGTGCTTCCAAACAAAAGCAAGTTTTTTCTTTGATAGTTGACAGATAGTTTCCCTGTATCCTCTGCATACCTTTTCATGGACTTAAATTTGCTCATTAACCATTAGAATGCTTCTGTGGCTTATTTGTTCTGATTTAAACTAGATCTTTCAACCATGCAAAAGTGTCTTCTGTGAGGGGAAGAAAAATACTTTTTTTTCTTTTTTTTTTTTTTTTCCTGTTGCTGATTGTTTACATGAGTATCCCATGAGTATACCCAGGCATGGAAGTCGTTGCATATTCTTCATCCTCTGTGCCATATATTATCATAAAGGGGCTGATAATCCATTTTTATAACAAAAATGCTAGTAGAGAGGTAGGTTTTCTGCAGTTCTATCTTTTGGTGCCATGTCCTGGATTTGGCTGTGTCAGTTAGCTTGCATCTCTACTCCGACTCTGCAGCAGTTTGTCACACATAGTATACTGTCTTGATGCTAGCAAAAAAAATACAATTACTTTTTCCAGTCGTTCCTACCCCTTAGAGTGATTCGAGAGGTGTTCTTTTACTCCCTTCAAAAATATTTAAGGGTCTATCTTTTGTTTTGCTTTATTTTGGACGCTACAGGAAAGATAACCAGAATGTCTTTTAGTTGGGTTGTATCATTATTGTTTCATCTGAAGACTATTCAGTGTGCGCCCTCCCTCCCTCCTTTTTTTTCTTTAATTGCTTCCTTTTGGTTTCATGGCATCACAGAATTTGTCAGAGTTGGAAGGGACCTCTAGAGATCAGCTAGTCCAACTCCCCTGCAGGATTGCCTAGAGCACATTACTCAGGACTGCATCCGGGCAGGTCTTGAAAATCTCTACTTTGTGCAAAGCTGTACCCCGTTAGCGTGTTTGCCTTACATCTTCCCTGTGGAATCAGCGGTCTCCGTATCTGGTCTCTCTTGCAGTTGTTGGATGTCAGAATAGACGTGGTATCAATGAATTATTTTCCCCCTTTAGCTCAAGGCATAATATCTGACTTGCAAATACAGAAGACCCTGTGCTGAAAGGGGAAAACATTCTTTCTATGAGGGACATCCCAGTCTATGACACCACCTGAAAAGCTTTGTTGAAAGACTCCTGGGTGTCCCAGTCCTTTGGATTTCTTGGGTGCTCTCTTGGCCAACTCCTGCACATCTATTTGCAAGACACAGAGCTGTAATGGGCAATGTATGCTGTCATTTGCATAGACAGTTGGAATGTTTGCTGCTTGAAATACGTCATCTAGCAGGTATTTTAGAAATGCTTTTGTAGATGTTTTGATAACTTTCTTTTTCTTTTCCAGGCCTCCAGCAGCGCAGGGAATCTGGGTGTGCTTATTCCTGTAATTGCTGTGGTGAGTATCGAATGGTTGGGTTGTTGCAAACAGAATAATTTTTTTCTCACATATGTCAAATGTAGGTCCTATTTCACAGTCACATAGTTTGAATAACAAGAAGTGCAAAAGTAAGCATCCAAGAGAAAAACAAAAATACTGTAAAATAATATATCTTGCCCTATGAGGGGGGAAAAATATCTTTTTAAGGGTCACATATCTCTTAATATTTTATGATTGAGAGTTAGATTGTGGCTAGTCATGAATTCAAGAGATTCATGAGCTAAATAATACTATAGGGAATATTTATTTGAACAGCGTTTGGTGTGCAGTGTAATAAACAGCACATATGTGTGGCTTGAGGAGAAAAGTGAAAAACTAATGTTAATAGAAGTAGAGTTAGAAATAGATCTTAGTTTGGCAGCACAGTGAATCCTGCTTCTTAAAGGGAAAACAAAAAACAAAAAAAACATTGAGAAAGGAGGGAGGAAGGGGAGGAAGTGTCCTGTGTCTTCTGAAACTAGAATTGGCTGTCATGCTGAAAACATTTTATGAAATGTGCAAGAACACTGAGGTCCATTCCAGACTCATTTATTTTGATGTATATTTGGTTTTGATCTCGGATGACAACTTTTTCAGCTTTAACAAAGTATAACTAAACCAGGACACTAAGTCAAAAATTGGTGTGCAACCATTCTAGATCTCCAACAGAAAATTTGATATGTCCAAGCTGGGTTTCCAAATCAGTAGGACTAGTTGCCTAACTGCCACAGCTTCTACAAAAAATACCTAAAAGATCCACAGACAAACTTAAACTTCCTGGAGAACAAAAAACCATCATGTCACTTTTGCCCCTCCTGAAGTTGAATTCTTCTATGGAACTTCTCCTGTACAGGTAGTGGGACAGAAGGGGAAAGTGTATTACATACTTGCAGTAGGCATGCCTGCTTGCAACTTGCTCATGCTGCACAGCTATTAACAAGCAGAAAAAAAAAAATCACTCATTTCATACTCTGCCTTCACAAAACTCTTTACTGAAGCTTTTCAAAGGGAAGAGCCTAAAATTAGCACCGGTTAAAGATCAAAGAACTGTTCGTTTCCTCCTGCTGTCTCTTCCAGCAATTTCCAACATAATCTCCTCTGGAATTCACCAGTGATCACAAGGGCCAGATCCTGTAGCTTTACACAGATGTGTTTATAAATGTTTTGAATGGCTGTTACTCAATAGGTGCTGTGTTTTTGCATGAACATCATGAGAGATATGTTCTAGGGGGTAGTATCTTTCAGTAATGCCAGCACTGATTTGAGTGAAAGCAAGATCATTCCTTGCATATTGAGAAAAGATTTGTGCTCGTTGGAGACTTAGTGTAAAAGTTATGGAAGTACTTTTCAAATTTTTATAGATGATATATTTGTTCAGAATAGCTGGTGATAACTGCATTTTTCTTAACCAGTGTGACCTTTAAATGGAGTCAGAGAGTGCCAGAATCTGAAGCAAGAGTTAATGGTTACATTATGGTTTTTGAAGCAAATATTTGACTTTCTTGCACAATGTATGAACATCATGAGTTTTGAGTGGTACCTGATTCGCTTTTCTGCTTGAACTCTTTCCCCTGAATAATTCCTTTTACTTACGTCCCAAAACCTTTCAGATGCTCCGGCTCATTTAATCATTGATAAACTGATTAAATCCGGGGCCCGAATACTTAATCTTTTGAATATGCTTGTGTTTTTAAATACAGATGAAACAATAAAATGTGTCTATGAATGTTAATGGTTTGTTGTGAACCTTCAATAGTGAAAATTGTCACAGAGATGGTGGGCTTACAAGTAAGCACAATGTGAGACAAGAACAGAGAAATACATGAGCTTCCTATTCAATATCAGCTCTTCATCATCTAATACTGATATTTCACTGGCTGTCATGTTAAAAAGTTTTGTGTATGGGGCAAATAATTGTAGTGGATGCAAAATTACAAATGGCAGCATATAAAATCCAAATGAAATCAAGAACTTAATATTAGAAAGCACCTTTTAAAAATAATTTAGAATCCTTAAAATAACTGTTGGTGCAAGTTTTTGCTAACATAAGACCAATTTATAATATGAATATATTTACACGGATACAATATTTGATACAGCAAATAATAATAAAAATACCCTCACTAGATTGTGAGGCACTTTTTTTTTTTTAAAGCCATGATGCAAAGGAAGGAATGCAAAGATGAGTTATTTTCATTGGCTTTAACAACTTAAATGTAAGATGCAACTCTTCCTTCTATGGGGTAGGTAGTAATATACTACAGAGTGCAGGTAAATTTTCACTTTTTCAAACGTGAAACAGGCATTTGTACTGCATTCATGTTGTTACCAGAATGATTCAGAAAGTTTATAGTCTTAAGTTTGACTTGAAAGGTGTTATCTATTGAATCAAGTATCAAGAGTGTATTTGAATTATTAACAAATGTTGTGATTGCTATAAATCACACTATTTTATAGAGAGGATTAGATGATATTGAGCCTGTGAAAAAGCGTTTTACTAGCTGCTTTCACTCTGAAAGGTATTCTAAGCTCTTTATGTAATTTACCTGGTTGGCCTAATTCTGATACCCCTTGTACTTGTGAAGATGAGAGAACTGTATTAAAACCATACAAGTTAGGTTGGGGAAAAGTAGTGGATCCATTAGCATTTCATTTCTCCAAGACATGTTTATCTCCTCTTATTTGGTTCACTTGTCCATAAGGTTCGTGGTGTGTAAATCTGCTGAATGTTAAATGATGCTAGCAAGTGAAAGAGTATAGATACCTGCTCTCTTTCAAGTTAGTTTATGTAAAATACCCTGGACGGACTTCAGCTTCTACAACTGGTTGGGTATTCAGGATTTCCTTATTGCTATTTATTATAAATAGCACAAATTTAGAGCTAAACTTCAAGAATCTAGGTAGTCTAAATATTTTATTGATTACATTTTATACACTGAAGTACAACACAAAGTGTACGTTACTTTGTGATTATTTTTTTTTTTAATACGCTTGTATTAATACATGGCAGTAACCATTTTAAATTGCAGTCAAATTATCTACTATTGGACTGCTATGAGTCCATTCATGTGAAACTACCTGTAGGTAATATATTTTCTTTTGATACCAGTAGCTTTTGTATTAGCTAATACGACAATAAAATTTCCTTTATGGTATACTGGTATATTAATATGTGATTATACAGCCCACGTATAACAGTGTGTTGGAGGTCTTCTCTGCTTCTAAGACTTGGCTGGGTTGACAACTCTACCCATGAACAGAAGGCAACTGGTACGATGTTCATAGATCATAAACAAAAAGGGGCGGTCGACAATAAAGCGAATCTGAGTAGAAAGAGGCATGAACCCGACACTGGTTATTGCTCCGGCCTCTGTGCCTTCCTCGTTCACAGTTATTGTGCCTTGATGAATGAACTGTTTAAACAAACAAAAAAAGGAAAACAAATAAAAAAGAAATTGAGGATCTGGTATGTATACGCAAACAGTGTGCTCATAGCCTTCCCCCCCAGCGTGGGTTCTCCCAGGGCTCCCTGGTAACACTCTGGCTGGTAACTCCTCTGCAGCTGCAATCCTTTGGTTTTGGTTTGTGAATAAGCCTGTTCCTGACTGACCACAACACCTTTAGTGCCTTTGACATCTGATTAATCTTGTTCCTCATTTTATGAATAGACAAGGACTTGAGGAGAAACCCACCTATCCCTCCTATGTCCTCAAGGAAAGATGAGAAAAAATATTATTTTAGCTTACTGTGAATTATTTTTTACCATGTTGCCATGTTTTCAGGTGATACAGTCTAATCAGAAAGGAAATGAAAAGAGGAGAGGAGTAAATACCCTGTCAATAGTGACTTTCTCATCCGATACACCAGAGTAGTTGCCTTTTTCATTGAACAGTTCTTCTATTCCCATGGATGTCAGATAACCAATCAAGTTATAACTCTTCTCCAGCTTAAATTTAGGCAGAACCACTTCTCTTGTTCTAGTGAAAATAAAAACAAAAATGGAAAAGTCACTGAGGAAATACATACTTGCATAACTCCTTTGATTTACATATGTGTTGTGGTTTGGGTTTTATACTGTCTTCAGCAAGGACACAAATATACAGGACTGTTTACTGTACTCTGAGAATTTGGGCATCATTACTTTCAAGCTCTGTTTTAAAAAATTAATTCCACTGCCAAAACTTGTAGTTTGTCAATTTAATACTTCGCTTATGATGATTTACATTATTTATGTTTATAAGATATATAGCTTTGAGAAGTTCAGTATGTTTGGTTATGCTTGTAATAAATGTTGAACTGTCAGATTTTCTGGAGTACTAAATCGGAGATTTGTCACTTATTGGATACAATAGAAATAGGTTGGCTTCTTGAGTAGCACATTAGATCAACTCTTTGTTGATTGAGTCTGAAGACAGATACCACCTAGTCTGTCATCTTGCAGAAGAGATAATTTTGTCTGTCCTGTAATTGTGATGTCCATTGTGGATTACTGAATGTGTGCCTTTACACAACAGGTATGTTGAAATACATAGTGCTGAAATGAGCATAGGCTGCTTTTGATATGATCAAGATTATTCTGCGTAAATAACTTGTTATTGTCATATTCCTGTTTTTGCTTCTTATTGTAAACTTTATCAGTAAGAATTTTTTCTTTAAATGTACGACATTAAATACTTAATAGAAAGAATTTTGGAACTCCAGTAGAATCATCCATGATTTCTTGATGGCATTTAAATTTTGAGAGATCGCTGGTCCTGATTTTTGGTGCAATAAATCTATTTTTGGGGGGTTTTTGTTTAGGTTTAATGTTTTAATCAAAATAACCTGGTCTAGTGGGAGGTGTCCCTGCCCATGGCAGGGGTATTGGAAATAGATGATCTTTAAGGTCCTTTCCCATCCGAACCATTCTATGAGTCTATGAAAATATCACCTATTATCTTAGGTGCTCTGTGCTCTTGCCAGTCTCGTCAAGAAAATACATTAAGATTTTAACAATATGTACTTTGCAGCAGATACCTGTTTGTCATGCTCTTCTGCCATTTTTCCACCACTTGCGGTGTTATCTGCTTCTCTAGGGCTTTCATGCCCGAGAGTTTGTGCGGCAGTACAATCAGCATGCTGATGTTCCCCACAAATGGGAGCTGGATCACACCGCAGTCTAGCTCGGGGTCTGCAGCAGCTAGGAAGTTCCCTTTAGTCTGCATCATAGGAACCTTTATTGTTTGCTTCTCGTTCAGTCGGAAACTTCTCTTCGCTGTCATTTCCACTGGAAATTTATTCTCCCAAGTTCCTGTTAATACAGTGCAGAAGACAGATAAACAAAAAAACCCCAAGTTCCTTGTTTAATAAAATTTCCACAATAAGAGTTTACATTAAGTTGTAATTGATATGAATTGGGAATTACTATATGAGATTGTTGATTTCAAATAAGCCTGGATAAGAATCATAGAATGGTTTAGGTTGGAAGACAAGTTTTAAAGGGGCTTTCAAATTCCTGGCTTGCTTTCTTTGTAATTTAACATTTGTCTGATTTGAATGTTCTGAATTACTATAGCAGGTAAACAAAAACTGGAGATTTGGAAGGGCTTGATGTGTATTTTTTTTCTACAAGGAACTTAGATATTACGAAGTTCAAACAGATGCAAAATGTTTGACAGGGCTTGCATACAGAGAAACAACTGACACAGCAGTATTTTCTAAGATCTGATACTTGAAACCAGACTGTTTTGAAGCATCAGAAACGGCAAGCTAAGTAATGGCTGTTTTTATTTTGCATGCAAGATACTATGTTGAAGGGATTACCTTGACTCAGTCCATTCAAGTTAGTTAACTTTCTATGTTAAGACATCCAGAAGAGTTTGGGTGTTGACTGCTTAATTCTATGACCCAGTTGCACACCTATGTCATCTGCCAGATATATGCCCAAAGGGTACAGTTCAACGTATTTTGCAGCCCAGAAAACTTTCCCATCAGGGATCGAATCTTTCTATGTGAAGATTCTTTGGGTATCCCAGATATTTATTGACTGTGTAAAAGAAGGTGCTTTTTTTTCTTAAACAATCTTCCTATTGATCTCTTTTCAGAAACAAGGCTCTGGAAAAAAGATTATTTTTTTTTTCTTAATGGACAGAAAAAGCTAGAATTTTATAGCGGTGATAGGGTTGCTGGTATTCCCTGTTAAAACTATAGATTTTAGGTAACTGTTGGCAAGCAAGTATCTGGGGAGTGTGGCTGTAACTGTGTGGAGAGACTACAAATTTAACCTTGATCAGTAACCTTTTTTTAAGCTGCAAGTGATTCTGAGATCCTTAATCTGACTTTGCCAAATTGACAGTGAAGTAACAAAAAAAAGCCTTAAGTCCCACTTTAATTCTAATAGTTTCTTCATGTGTCAGGCTGATGGGGAGCAATTTGAGACGCGATCAGGCTGTGGTTAATATTCTGAAGGGAATGGGCTATAAAATGGATTATGCTATTCCCAAACAAATTGTGTCATTCCTCAGGAAAAAGTAACACCTGGCTGTTCTTCAAGGAACAGATTTCACAGGCGTAGGACTCAAATATCTAAAGACATGAAGTTGCTGTGGGTCAGCAGAGCTTCAGCAGCACTGTCGTCAGCTGAGGAACGGAGACATTTATCAGCTCTTCCTGGTAAAAGAGAGGAGCTGAGGAACTTTTTTTCTTGAATTCACTTTTACAAGTGTGTTTGTCTTGGGGTAAAATACTGTTCTTCAGCAGGAGGCATGTGATTTTCTGGGGTCAGCTGAAAGCAGTTGGCACTTTGACTTCTGTGACTTCCTGTTTTGAATCTTTTCAAAATGGTCTTTTGGAACCATCTGTGGTTGCAGATAATGTTGTCTCCACCAATTGACTTATCTTTTGCATTTGTGACTAGAATCTCATAGAAGCCATTTTGGATCTGTCAAAATTTATCAGTTATCAAAAGCTGCCATGATCTGCAATGGCTAAAATAACTAGCTCCTACTCAAAAATGATTGTTCAGACCTCTGCAGAATGGAGGGTAGATCTCAGTTGGAGGTAGATTGGACACCTATATGAGGTAAAAATTGCTTCTTACCAATGTGAATAGTTTCCAATAGTTTCTTGATAGTATTTAATATAAAAGGAGCTTGAGACTTCATGGTGTTTGGCAAGTATCCCATTACTGAGCATCTCTGTGTACCTGAGAATACTCGTAGGTTTCTTAGCTCTGGGAGCTTAACAGATCCTGTCTGCAGTGATGCAGACAGTGTAAATATTGTAAATGAAAAGATGTGGACAAAAGTTAGCATGTCTAGAAGGACTGGTGGGGAAACTAGGAAACGCAGGAGCAGAACTTGCTTTTGAAAAGTTAAGTTCCTCTCGAAATTACCAGGAGACTGTCACTATAAGACAAAAAAATGGGAGACAGCAATATAGAATTGGTCTTTTTGGTTTTGGGGAATAGAAATTACAGTTTTCAGCAGACAATTTGCAATTGGCAAATTGTCTGCTGAGGCAATTTGGACTAACAGACTCCATGAGGAGTCTTTTTGGTCTTGATGACTAAGATATCCAATACTAAAGCTCTTTAATTTTTGGTGGTGTTTTTGTTATTTTGAGGTAGCACAAGTATTTAATAACTTCAGAGTAAAACAAAAAGGTGTTTTTAATTTGACAAAATTGTGAAAAAAATAATTTATCTGCTTCACTTTGCGTAATCCTTTTCTTAGGTGTCAAGGTCAGTAAGGGCATGTATTTAATAGTGTATGACCACCAGAGATGTACTTAAAGATACAAATAAGTCTCTTTTGGATGGTACTTCAGAATAGGGGGTTAATGACTGCTTCAGATATTTTAAGAGACAAGTGGCATTATTCAAGGAAGTAATGCCTTGGACATGAGTGGGAAAAGGTACTCTTTAACTGTTAAGCCTGTGATAGTGATACAGTAGGAGCCCATATCAGCAGATAGTTGATGCTGAATTAACTGAAATACTCCAAATAGTAAATGTGTTTGTTTTTTAGAAGAACACTGTTTTTGTTCTCTCCAATCTCCGGTATAGGCTTGTTGACAAGGATTGTGCTCTGATCATGTAAAAAATACATAACTTAAGTTGAAATTCTTTATAGTCATTCCTATGAATTCTGAATTTTTCAGAAATGTTAAGTGTTTTAACTGAAATCGCCCTGTAGAATTTCAGTGAAGCTGGTAATTGAAGCAGGACTGAATGTGACTTGCACATGAAGTAATACCTCTCTAAGACTGCTACAAAGCTTATGCTTTTTTAGGCTATTCTGCATTCATATATTGTTTTTCAGTCTCACTTTTAGACTATAAGGTTTTGCTTGTAATAAGCATTTGCTGTATTTGTACAATACCCGCTAACTTCAGGGCATGACTGGAACATCAGTGTGCTGCAGAAACATGCAAAAAAAGGGCTAATAGTAGATATTATTCTTAATGAGGCAGTGGGTAGGCCTTCTTTGAACTGTAGACTAGATTTAAGTTCATTCTGGAATTTCTAATGAAATATGCAGTGAATTGCAAACTGAGAAAATCCTGAGCTAACACTGAAATAACAGATTCTTACCTTTAAAGTAAAGACAGTTAAGAATCATCATCAGTGTTGTAGGGTTTACATTCACAAGAGCTTCCCTTATTAATCCTTTGGTCAGCTTCAAGATGCGTTCGTTGGTTTTAGTTACAAAGTTAGGATCTGAAAAATCAGCTGGTTGTGCATCAGCAAAGTAGTACGTCTTCATATTGTTTCTGAAATCATTCAGAATAGAAAAGTCCTTCTGAATATAAAGGTCACTGACAGACCTCAGTGTATAACCAAAATTGCGCCTGAATAGCCGATGAGTGAGTTTGTGGAAGAGATTATGAACAGTCATGAGCTCATATTTGGTGCTGGCATTAATGAAATCTTGAAAGCCAAGAACAGACAACACTTCCTGATGAGTCTGACCCTTCAGACCCAGAGAAATCATAGCCATTGCAGTAGAAATGCCAACAGGAGCCATGAGAATATTATCTGAAGGGTTGGCTTTGTCTGCCACACTGCGATAAAGGTTGAAGCCAAAGTTGGCATTGAGGATGTTGAGTCGCTGGATTCTGGTTTTGCCTTGGAATAGTTCAAGAATATTTCCTTGCTGAATTTCAGAAACCATGTATGGGCCAGCATCAATAATGTCACTGTAGTCATCTTCACCCAATATCTTGTCGAGGTCGAGATAGTCCTCCTCTTCCTCCTCTTCAGGAATCAAGTCATTAGTGATAGTGTTCTCTCTGTGGAACTCAGGTGGTAAGTTTGGCATATCGTAAGTCCCATTTTCATGTGGCTGTGCATCTTTAAGGCTTTCAAAATGCTCAGTGAAGTCCTTGACTCCACAAAATGTGGAGGTTATGATGAGAGCAAGGACAAGCAAATGAAATAGGAGCTTCATTCTGGTAGGTCAAAACCTGGAAGACAACATAACACACTTGAAAGAGCATAGGGAACTGAATTTTAGTTTTCTGTAATTTTAGGTCCATGCTGAACTCTATCACAGCACGAGGTCTATAGTACCTTATCGAACTGCATTTTTTTTTTTAGTGGAACAGAGCTTAATTAGGTGGATACATCTGTTTTACTGGTAATTGGTTTTGCTTACATAATGCCTCCAGCCTGCCAAAGAATTGGTTGACCTCCTCCCATGGAAGTCGGTCGTTATTGGTGTATTTTATCAGTAACAAACTCATTACCTAAAATACACGGGACTCTTTATAAACCTGTAACACTTAAAAGTGTGTGCTAACTGTGTTACTAGCATATGCTGAAAACATGACGTGAAAAAAAAGTTTGAAGATTCAAGCTTGGTAGGAGGAGGGACTAGGCATCCACTAAGGGACCATACCAGAAGGCTGAGATGTACTGAAGAATTTGAAAAACAGACATTCTATAGCTACAACAAAAAAATGGGAGTTTAATGGGAGTATTTAAGGAAGAGCAAAGCTGAAATTTGTTGGAATAAAGGAGATCTAGGGATTTAGCGATGAAACTGGAGAAAGATACATGTTTGCACTAAATACCATCAGTGGGACTGCAGTGTTAAAACAAAAATCTTACTATAGTATTGATTAAAATGTTCTTTAAATTAGCAAATAGTGCAAAGAGCTGCTCTGTAGAAATAAAATATATAGATATACATACATGTACATCTGTGAATAAAACCAGTGCCTGAAGTATTTTCGAACATGCTGTAGCAGGACTGAAGTACTTGAGCTAACAGTTTAATTTTTGAAACTCTCCCCCTGGGCTATTTAGCCTGAAATTCTAAAAGCATTCAAGGTGATTATCCCATCCAAAAAATTACTATTTTTGCAACAATGACGGATCCACAGAAGATGCTTTTAAAATGGTTTTTACACTGTGACTGAAGGACTTGAGTCAGTCTTTTTTTACTGTTTATTCACAAATTCATTGCCTTTTTCCCCCCAAAAGTCAGGCCCTTAGGGCTGAAATACTCTGTCCAGTAACTATTGATAAATGTTCTCTTCTTTTGGCATAGAAGACTTTGCTGTCTGTAGGTCCCAACTTTACCATTTTGTCTTCACTGAAGTTTAACTATCGTTAGATGCGCTTACACAGGTGAAACATTCCCCCGCTCTGCAATGTATGTCTCTCTAGTCAGATCAACCTAAAATAAGAGATGGAAATGAAGCTTACCTTTAAGCCACTGTGCAGAAGGGATGTGTTGAATAGCTCAAGTAAGGGGACTGGCAGGGTTTAAATCTGAACTTTGACGCTAGTTTTTTGTGAGTCTCCCAAAGTAAACATTCTCTAAACCAAACACTGCTAAACTTACTTCGTCAGCCAAAATCCCTCCCTTGCCTAGTGATCTCTGCTGAATTGTATGTTGTTTGTTGAACTACTTTTATGGCTTTGCAGGTATTTGTTTGCTTTTGAGGAAGATATTGCAAAAATTGGTCTGCATGTAAAGTTTCAAAGTCAAACGTGCACATAAACTTCACTGTTTATGACAAGTAAAAGCCATGTGGCTCGTATTTTGTGGGGGATTTGTGTGGATGTGGTTGGGGCCGCTGTGTCTGTGTTGGTCAGTGTTTTTCTGCTGCAGCTCTTGGTGTTACACAGGCAGCTTTCTACCAAAGTGCCGTTCACCAGATTAAACTCAGATTAATTTTACTTTTTTTTTTTTTTTTTAACTGAATGATATTTACAAGTATAGCCAAAATTGGCTTTATATAAGGTTTATATAAGGTTTCACTGGAATGCTGTTGGCTTTCATGCCTCAAGGGAATTATTGTACAGGTAGGTAAAACTTCTTCAAGTTAGACTAGAATCTAACATTTTCATAATAAAGTTTACAGTAATAATAGTATACATCATATTGAATAAAGTTTGTGATTTAATGGACCATTTCTTTCACTTTTTAAACACTGCCTGTGCTTCTAACACTACGTAGGATAACACACTATGAGCTTTGGTAAATGCAATTTTATATAAATGTGTATCGTGTTGGCTGGGAGTATGAACTGTGGTGCTCCAGTGATAGCAGCTGTTTGTGCAGAAGGTATCAGAGAATTTTAATAAATGTCTTGAAAATAATGTTCTTTTACTTGCTTGTTTAGATAGTAAATTCTCCAGAACTGATGTCATGGTGTGCGTGGGTGCAAGCAATGAAAGATCCCCAATTGGTGCCTCAATGTATTTCCACAAAGTCAATAAACAATAGCAAGCAGAAGTATGTTTGACTAATATTTATTTGGTTTTGAGTTCCTTTGCACTGAAGCAAAACTGCATGGCATTGTCTTCAACACAGTTTAAAGGACCGTGTGGTCACTTCCTCTCTGCAGTTGATCGTATATTAATATTATGTATTCCCTTCAGAGGTTACAGTATCAGCATGGTATTATTCCTGTGTAAAACAAAGGAAATTCTTACTTCAGGCATCTCAAACGTTAGCATTTAAGATATTCCAACAACATCTAATTTTCTTCAGTATAATAACAACAATGCAATACTAGTTTTCATAAGTAACAAAGAATATTACCTTTGTAAATCATAGTAAAGACGGTATGTTAATTGATTTCTTAGAATGGAATTAAGTTACTCTAACTCCCACCATTTTCTGATGTTAATTTTTATTTCTTTGATAGCTCACTAGACGCTTGCCCCCGATCAAGGAGGCCAAACCCAGGTTGCAAAAGCTGTTCCGTGACTTCTGGTTGTATTCAGTGCTGATGGGATTTGCTGTGGAAGGATCAGGTAGTATAAATTCTGAGACAGCAACATTGCTGCTCACATTTAAACTCTTACTGAATGTAACTATATGCAAACCGTTCACAGTAGGTGGAAGAAAAATTATGGGCATAAAGGCACTACAAAGCAAACAGCTTACATGACAGTTCTCTGCTAGGATTTCTACACATCTTTGCTCTGTCTTGCTGTGAGATTCAGCACAGTGCAATTTGTTCTCGTACTTAATAGAGCAGTTAGCCTAGTTAAGTATGAGTTTTGGTAGCTAAGTTCCCGAAATGGAAGATTGGACACATGGGGTACAATGGTAATCAGGTAGAAACTTCTTAGCCATTGAGAAACTTCACTTGGAACTACGTAAACATGTTTATTATGCTTGGAACATGCATCACTTGTGCTGAGTATTTGTGCTTAAGTGCATGAAAAATTGGCCCCAGGAAGGGGTACAAAGCCTGATAATGCTAATTAACTTTGAATCTTAATATTGTTTCCCAACCCCACTTTCTTTTTTGTACTTGTGCTCCAGGTCTCTGGCCAGAAGAATGGTATGAAGGCGTATGTGAAATTGCCACCAAATCTCCATTACTCACATTTCCCAGCAAAGAACCACTTCGATCTGTTCTTCAGTACAATTCTGCCATGAAGAATGATACCGTGACTTCTGTAAGAATTAATTTTTTCTATTATCTCCTCCCATAATGTCTGTCAGTGTTAAATGATTTAGTAACCATGTTTTATTGAAATAGCACAATACCCTTTCAACCTGGTTCCTTTTAGGGAAAATAATCTTTTTTTACAGTGCTCTTACGACAACAGTATACATAATTTACTCGGGTTTATTTTTATTGAGTGTTAATACAAGTGTTTAGGTTGGTAGCTGTGCTATTTTGGTTAGGTGTATAAACCAAGTCTTTGTGGAGATGGAAGCCTTTTAATAGTTTTTCATCCCTTTTGTATTAGATAGAAAAACTTGCACTGTTCAAAAAAACAAAACAACAAACTTTGGAAGGAAACAATGCATTCAATCTTTCAAAGAAATGTTAAGTGAGCTTTTTCCCTTTTTATCCTCTGGCTTGGTACTGGTATACATCTCTCCACCTAGTATTTGCAGGATAGACTTTACCTGAGGACCGTTTGTGGTAGCAGTGTAAAGTGGACTGAAGAGTTTCAGCTTATGAAATGTCTTTAGCTCCTGAATAATATAGAAGCATAGAATGGTTCAGATTGGAAGGGACCTTAAAGATCATTGAGTTCCAACCCTCAAAATCTGCACTGTGCCTAGATATTTAGTTCTGTGACATCAAAGAGTGGCACAAAAAACCCATGAAGCTTAAGAAGCTGGACAAGGTTGATGTTGATCAAAACTTAACGCATTTAGTGTGGGAATTGTATTTCTTCATTGATATAACTGCATGGAACCTAACAGTTATTTCAGTAGAGAGCTCGACTCCAGTAATTAATTCTGTTTAATTCTGGATTTGAAGAATCATAACTTGCTGGGTCAGAGTAGGTTGGTCAGTCTGCAGACAGAGGCATCCTGGCATACTGTCTGCAAAGGTTAAAAAGTAAAAACAGTAATAGCTGAAAGCAAATGTTCTCAGAACACACACCACTCCTACTTCAGATAACTTCATGTATTCATCTCTAGGCTGAATTAAATGAATTGCGGAGTACCATAATAAATCTCTTGGATCCTCCTCCAGAAGTGTCAGCATTGATCAATAAGTTGGACTTTGCCATGTCTACCTATCTTCTTTCTGTTTACCGCCTAGAGTATATGAGGTATATATATACTTTTTTCACTCATGAATTTTTTAAAAAAATAAATAATTAAAAGCAGTTGTGGAATAATGGGTGGGGGTGACTTAAAATTTAAACTTTAGTGTTGTTCACACATTAAGGAACAGTGTGACATCAAAGGAATTTCCAGGATGGAATATAGCTGTGGCTGGTATGCAAGGAATCAATTCCACATTGTTCCCTGGATAAAATTGCTTGTGAAGCAGCATGGGGGGTGGGACAGAGTGAAGACTCCATGGCCAGCTTCTGTGTTGTCACTGCAGAGATGGGAGCTCTGAGAATGATGAGAATCAGTATTTTGAGTCATGTTAGCTCTATTGAAGATTCTGAGACTAGGAATTCATCTCTGCAAAAGTACCTGTAGGGTAGATAAAAAGGATGGAATAATATAGTAGGACTCCAAAAATGGAATCTTCTCTGTATACGAACAATAGAAGATGGACCAAATGGTTCTTTAAAGGAATGTCTTGCAAGCATGGTGTTTCCTTTGCAGAGAGTCTTGTGCTCTGAAGGACAGCATGGACACTTGCCTGTTCTCTGAAATGAGTGTAATGTAGGAGCTGAGAAATTTTTTTCTATAGTGTACTTTTTTCCCCCTTCAGTAGTTTGTATTAGGTTTTACTAATCAAACATACTGAATTCACTATATTTTTTTTCCTTTAAAATTGTATTTATTACTGCTATTTAAAGAAGTGTGTAGCTGAAAGCTGAGGTGGTGCTCTAGCAGTGAGGAAAATAGGAAGAAACTTCTCCATCACATTTTTGCTTTGGCAATAGCTGACAACAGGGACAACCATTTCCAGAAACATCTTGGCTGTATTTTAGAAGCAATTTTTTAATAAGTGATATTTTGATCATACGCAAATTCAACAGAGGGAAAGCCTATAGAAGTGCCAAAGATTATACTGTGTTTGTATGTTTGTGGTGATTGTAGAAGTGGCGTCATCATCAGGTTTCCCAATGCTGAGACATGGAAGTTATTCTCTCAGTGAGAAACAAGCATTTTAAGATGTGAGCCCTGTTAGTTGAATATAGAAACAAATAGCAATATCGCACTTAGTAAAGACTAAAAATTATCATGAAATGGACAATTACTGTATGTGTGTTGTGTGTACTGTGACATTGAAGCACATAGGTTTGTGTTGAAGATATTTAGAAGAAAAGGAAAAAAACTCAACAACCCTAAAACAAAACACCAGAACAACCCAACCCACAAACTCTTCTTTTCCTAGGGTGTTGCGTTCAACTGACCAAGATCGTTTCCAAGTCATGTTTTGCTATTTTGAGGATAAGGCAATTCAAAAAGACAAATCCGGTAAGATTACCTGTCTAGGTTATCTTGCAACTTGAGCTACTAAGAAGTTATCTCCAGGCATGTGAAACTAATGCAAACAAAGAAACTATATAACAAAATATATCACGTTTACTAGATTTCTGTTGCTTTGTTCTTGTCAAGAATGCTGGTTTGGTTTTGAAACAGCTTAGTTCAGTGTTGGCTGAATAAACAAACACTCCTTAGCTGTTAAACATGGTTTATAAAGCAGACATGACACTGATAATCAAACCTTCCTTCCATTTCTCTCAATTCCTCAGGCATGATGCAGTGTGTGATAGCTGTTGCTGATAAGGTGTTTGAAGCTTTCCTGGCAATGATGGCTGATAAAGTAGGTACCACGGAAACAAAAATTTTAAATTTGTATAAATGTTCTCACTTCAGTTTATGAAAGTATACTTGTATTTTTTCCTTAAGAGCTTCATGCTTCTCTTTGGTATGCTTTTTAGCCTAAAACTAAGGAGAATGAAGAAGAGCTGGAGAGACATGCTCAGTTTTTGCTGGTGAATTTCAACCACATTCACAAGAGGATCAGGAGAGTTGCAGACAAATACTTATCTGGTCTGGTAGACAAGTGAGTATAGATTTAATTTTCCTGTTCTCTTTTCACAATGACTGCTTAGTGATTACTTATGCAGTTGATGACAAGAGTCAAGTGAATTTCTTGGCTGGTACTTATGCTGAAACATCTCCGTGAAGAATAACATTCAATAGTATTTATAACCTGGTCTCTGAAACCCCTGCTTAAAATGCCTGCTTAGTATTCCCATGGATGGAGCAGAGCAAAGTGCCCATGAAATAAACGCAACCTCAACTTAGGTCTACTTAACTTGCTCGTGGAGGGCTTTTGCCTGTATTGAGCTTAGGCTGTTGAGTGACTTCTGCTTAGTATCAGCTACCTAGTTAGTGGAGCTCTTTGAGCAGCTCCATTTCTTGAGAAAATAATTTCTTTCGTCAGCTATCCATAATTATTGTGTTTCTGAATCTGGTCTTGCTCTAGATTTCCTCACTTGCTGTGGAGTGGAACTGTGCTGAAGACTATGCTAGATATTCTGCAGACGCTGTCACTGTCTCTTAGTGCAGTAAGTTCCTTTTTTAGTAATGCTTTTACAGGAGTAAATTGTATGTTTCCATTTTTCTTTTTATTTCGTAGAACCAAATTTTTTTACTTTAGTTTGCATTTATTTGATACCTATTTGAGTTCTTTATTTATTTTTGCTTTCATCACTATAATTGATAAAATATCATTTTTCATTTCTGTGAAATAAGGAGTGCATTTGTACCCTGTTTTCATAGGTAGTAAAACTACTACTAGGAAGTTGTTGTCAA
The DNA here is from genome assembly GCA_033628505.1 of Tringa tobata. NCBI lineage: Eukaryota > Metazoa > Chordata > Aves > Charadriiformes > Scolopacidae > Tringa > Tringa tobata. Next base: position 119,377 of record JAHREE010000158.1, read on the forward strand.
ACATGGTTCAGAAAGTCAGATTTAGCATGGAGAGTAAGACACGGGATTACCAGTTATGGGTTGTAACTGTTGAACTGTCTCATTTGAAATAAAAATTTGATGGTTTTTTGGCGGGGGTTGTGGTTTTTTTTAAGAATTATGGTTGTCATGTTATTTTTTTTTCTTGTCCGTGTATGTGTACTCATATTCCTTGGATTTATTACATATTTATATTTTTGAAGATGGAAATGCTTTAGAGGGTTTAATTTTCTAGTAAATGTTGAGGAGAGGGATTTGGGTTTTTAAAATTATACTGAAAACCAAACTACAATAAAAATGTTTTTTACAGCTGTTTAGATTGAATTTGAGAGCAAACATTTGAAAAAAGATTTGGTAAATCAGAATTTCTTTTTGGAGAGAGTCCTACCTGTAGTGTTCAAGTTAAGTGATGATGATTTTGATCTTACTGAGAATTAATAATTGTTTTTGTTTAGGACATTCACAAGGACCAACCATACTATGACATTCCTGATGCTCCATATAGAATAACTGTCCCTGACACACATGAAGCCAGAGAGGTAGGTGGTCCTCCTTGATTTATCAAGGAACAAAATAATGCCTGATATTTTTTTTATGCCAAGAGGATAAATTAGTGCGCTACTGTGAATGGCCTTTTTTTTTTTTTAAATACTTCCCTAGGTGAGGTTTTTCTCATACAATATGACACTTGATATTTATGTTTCTCTGAATCTTATTATTTTACTTGACTTGCAACATGACGATTCTTTGCTTATAGAGGGTACATTTAATTGTTACAGAAAATTTTAAGCATATCATGTTGCTGCAACCTCTTACTCTTTCTGTTACTTATTGCACCATTAAAACCAGTGACTCTTATTAGATGTCCTGTATTTTACTGATTATATTGATGCTTTCTTGTTCTAGAGTATAGTCAAGGATTTTGCTGCACGCTGTGGGATGATTCTGCAAGAAGCAATGAAATGGGCTCCCTCAGTTACAAAATCTCATCTCCAGGTAATTAGCCTGCTTCTGTGAAAGAATTTGAGGATGTCTTTGTTGTTGTGGTTTTTTTTTTTAAATGCAGAGAAACATGGCTAATATATGAGAACACTGTAAACTGTGGATCATAGAATCATAGAATGGTTTGGATTGGAAGGGACCTTAAAGTCCCCACAGTGCCACCCCTTGCCCTGGGCAGGGACAGCTCCCACCAGACCAGGTTGCTCCAAGCCCCCTCCAACCTGGCCTTGAACCCCTCCAGGGATGGGGCAGCCACAGCTTCTCTGGTCGACCTGGGCCAGGGTCTCACCACCCTCACAGCAAAGAATTTCTTCCTGAGATCTCATCTCAATTTCCCCTCTTTCAGTTTAAAACCGTTATCCCATATCCTATCACTACACTTCCTGATGAAGAGTCCCTCCCCAACTTTAATTTGGGGAGGACTTTAATTTGAGTATGGATCTAGCAAATGCTCACATGTGGCAGAGTTCCCTAGAAAGCTGTCACAAGACCACAAGCAAAGACTACAAAAGGCTATTTATGATGTACTAATAAAATGAATAAAATACCTTTTATGTAAACAAAAAGCCTTACTTTAGTAAAATGCAGATCTCCGTTAATCCTTGGTGAATAGTCAAAGAAACAAGAAACTATGTAGTCCAGGTTGGACTAGTACTCTGTCTAGAGGGGCCTAACTTAATGCTCATACAGAATTGCTGGGGAGGCTCAAGATCTTGGACACTGCAACTCTACCTAAAGTTTATATTTCCTTCCCAAAAAACCTCAAGGAGTTCTACCCTTATGTAAAAGGATAAGTAATTATAGTTCCTTCTTCCATGGAGTCCAAAGCATTTCCTTTTGTAAGGTTTTTTTTGTGAACAGTGACTCTTTTTAAAGAAGGCCTCAGCCTTCAATTATCTATCTTGATAACTTTATCCTTTTACAAAATGGAACAATTCTTGCTCTTTAGATATTTAGGAGAACACTCAGAGTTTCTTATTACCAGGAGAGCAATGCCTAAAAGGGAGTAGAGAAGATCTATTTATTGTCAGGTATGTGTGTAATGAAGTTTTCTGGTATTTTGCAGCGATGAGACACTTGCTTATGAGCTGCTTTGTTTTGAAAAACATAGTAGTTTTCCAACAAACACTTTTTTTTGATTGGGTTTATGGTTTTGGTTTTTTTTTTTTGACAGGAGTACCTAAACAAACATCAGAACTGGGTGTCGGGTTTGTCCCAGCACACGGGACTGGCTATGGCTACAGAAAGCGTTTTACACTTCGCAGGCTACAACAGACAGAACACCACTCTGGGCGTGAGTACTGGGCACGATTCTTGTTTGGTTGTTTGTGTGACTGTATAGCTGTGTCGTGATTTGGGCCGGGCTGGCCACTAAAATTTTATAACATTCAGTGTAGCCACACAATACAGATTTTTCTAAATCACCTTTGTCATAGCTTTGAATGTTACTTAGAAGGATAAGTTATTTCTTTCCATCTCAAATCAAGGTATCTTCCAAACCTTGTTCCGTAAAATACTGAAAAATAAAATTATAACAAGCAAGAAAATAAAATGTATCTAATGCTGTTTGAGTTTTCTATAGATGATTTTTAATGATTTGAAAGTAGTATCTTCGTGTAAGACTGAAATGAGCTGCTTTCTACAATAGTAGCATAGGTGAGTGTCAGGTGACACCCATTTGCTCTGAGTTTTACATAAGTTCACTCAAAACATAGATGCATTTTTTTTGCAGTTCATTTTTTCTCATTTGCGGTCGTAATTTCTGATCTCCTGGAGAAACATCCAGTAGCATTTGTTGTATCATCAGCCAGCTTATTTTCTAGCAGCAGTTCTGAAACTGCCTCTGTGCCTAGCTGTAGCAGGATTTCCTTTTAGTTCTGTTAGAGTCATCCTTCGAGACAGCGCTAGTCTCTAAATGTAAATGGGATAAAGAACTCCTAGGACTCGGGAGTGAAGTCACGTAGTTCCCTAAAGGGGCAAGGTGAAAAAACTTGGTAAAATAAAGACTAGGCTGGAAGAAACTAGAAACTACAACTGAAAAGGAAATAAGAGAAACAACTTTCTCATTTTCTTAATATGTTAAGAGTATTTGTTTTGATTAGGGCCCTCCTGCATGTCAGCCTAGTGAAAAAAGCTCTTTCAGAAAGCTTTCAGATTGCTAGCAGTTTGTTTTTTCCTCCTGCTTTATTCCCATGGATTGGACATTGCTAATGCAAAGAGGATAGCACACAAATTTTGTATCCAAGACATGTAATAAGAAGAGTTGTCAAAAGTTTATCCATTGCTGAGCCAAGCTAGCCATTGGCAGTACTGAAGCAAAGCATTGCAGGGGTGTTGAGTTTTTGATGATTTTGCTGGCCTTGTATTATAGTATTAAAATGCAATATGAAAAAATCATTTTACAGTATAAAGAATAATTTTTTTGTGTATGTGTTTGAGGAGAAACCTCCGAGTCACAAATTCCTGAGTGCTTTGACAAAGGGAAATGTGGCTTACTAGTGTGCTTTTTAAAGACAGGAACAAAATACTCTCTCTGCATTAATCTTGGTTCAGCAAGTTGTTGCATGGAGAGGGCAGAAAAAAAAATCATGTCTACTCTCTGTCGTCTTCCTTATCTGTTCATGAAAACGGAGCAGCAGTCCCAGAGATTCCACCTTTTTTATGCTTTTTTTGGTCTTTCAAAAGTACATACAAATATGTATATATTTTACACTGTATACGTAGAATTAAGGCACATGTTCTTTATTTAATTTTTATCAGACTGGGTACTGTTATACCTAGTAGTCATGACACCGTTCTCTTTGTTAGCGTGAAAAAAACTAAAATTAAAACATACGTGAATGTATAGATAGGGGGAAAAAAAAAGACAAGGGGCTGGATATGAACAGTATAAACAGGTGTATGTGTCTGGCCATAGGCAACCCAGCTAACTGAAAGACCAACTTGTGTGAAGAAGGACTACTCCAACTTCATGGCTTCTCTCAACTTGCGCAACCGCTATGCAGGAGAGGTGAGTACAGGATTTTTTTATGAGTGTGAAGTGTCCATGAGCTCTGGCATGGCTTTTCAGGGAATGATGTCCCTTCCAATGCAGACTATTCTATGCACAATGTTTTGTGCATAAGCACAAAAGTGCCCATTCTAAAGTTAAATTCCTTCAAGATAAAGGGTATAATTTTATGAGGTTATTAAACAGATTATTTTACTGTTGGTGTTGGAGAAAGTTCTTGCATTATAGAGTAGTAACAAAAGATGTCTCTGTGAAGTTCCTTAATCAGCAGACAACCAATATCAAGATAGATTCCTAAAAATACAGCACTCTGTTGAAAAACCCATTACATTTTACAGGTTTCTGGAATGATTCAGTTCTCAAATGCTACAGGACGAACATCTGACCTGAATAAACTGATGGTCAAAGAGCTGAATGATGCTCTCGAATCGGGCCATACTGAATTCTACACCCAGGCCATGTTTAAGTTGACTGCACTGCTAATAAGCAGCAAAGGTAATGAAAGACAAATGGAGTTCTGCTTTCTGGCTGTGAATGCCAAGAGCAATAAACTACAAAAACTATCCATATACAAACCCAGTATACATCCACTTGAAGCAAAACTGTGTTTTGAGTGTTTTCAGTTAGGCTTATGTTAGGGAAAAGCCTTCTTAAACTAGAAGCTATTTATTAGGAATTGATTATTACATACTGTGCACACCAATTTCATGCTGATGTGAAAAGCATTTTATTTATTCTGTCAATTTAATCTGATTGAATGTTTGTTTTCAGACTGTGACCCCCAGCTCCTTCATCATCTCTGTTGGGGACCCTTGCGAATGTTCAACGAACACGGCATGGAAACAGCAATTGCTTGCTGGGAGTGGCTGCTTGCTGCCAAGAATGGAATAGAAGTGCCGGTAGGAAGTGACTTAAAACTCTTTCTCTGCTCCTGCAAGGGGGCAAGAGGGAAAATTTTGAGAGATTCACAGCTATTGTGCATCTGTGTCAAGTAAGGATGTTAAATGCATTGTTAATCACTTTAGCCTGCCTGGAAATCTCTGTTCATGTGTTTTTGGAAGTCTGAGCACTCTCACAAAGTGGTCTGTGGGAAACAGATCTTTCTCAGCAGCAGGAATTATGTAGCAAAGGAAATATGTTAGAATCTCAGCTGTACATTTTACTTCTGGTAATCGTTCCAGTTAGTGAGTGTTAAGTGTTTCATTTGCTGGAGACAATCATCAATCTAAATTTACTTAGGTCAGTTTTCATGCTTATTTCAGTGTTTAACTTCTTAAACATGAGTTTCATTTTTCTCTTAAGCTTCTGGGAAACTTCCTGTATCTTGTTCAGGAGATCAGATAAGCACCCTTGGTTGCTGGGCCTTCTCTCTACCAGAGGATGCTGCTCTCTAGAGCAGGTTCAGCTAAAGCAAATTATGTGTTATCTTTGTTGTGTGCTTCATTATGGACCAAACTGCGTCCTACACTACCTGAGAACCTGGCACACGCTTTTCTCTGCTGTACTGGTGTTGGAGGGAGTAACCTGTAGTACAGGGGGGGAGGATGGACAGCACCAGCTGATCTAACAGTTCAGTCTCCTCAACAAAGCAGAGCTCCTGTCTGCTGTTGCATTTAGTCTCCTGTTACTGGGGGAGTCTTTCTTCCCTTTGTAATTTAGGATATGAAAGAAACATTTTATTTCAGGTGGAAGGTATAGACCTGTCTCTGCCTCTCCATTAACATTGTAGTGAATTTTCATTGACATATTAGATTCTTGTGTGCACTATGGAGAAAGATTGTGCTTCCCCTATAAGAAGATGCTCCTGAAACAAGAAACACTGTTGTCTTCCTTTTTGCAGTTCATGCGGGAAATGGCAGGAGCCTGGCAAATGACAGTGGAGCAGAAAGTTGGCCTATTTTCTGCTGAGCAGAAAGAAGCAGATCCATTAGCAGCCTCAGAAGAGAGCCAACCAAAGCCTTGTCCGCCAGAGGTGACTCCACATTACATCTGGATAGAGGTGTGTATTTCTGCTGAACGTCCTGCATATGGCAGTGTCACTGTGATGCTGTGTTTAAGCCACTCCACACTACTTGTTCTTATGATTCAGAAAGAGAGTGGAGTCATGGTGGTCATCCTTCTGCCCCAAAACCAGGAGACACGCTCTTTTTAGATGAGCATAATAATTGAGGGGAAGAAAAGTGTTTGAAACAGAAAAGACTGCGTTGTTTTGACATGAAAAAAGGTCAAAGGAGGCACAGCACGTCTTTCCCTCTTTCTCAGTTTTTGGTGCAGAGATTTGAAATAGCCAAATACTGCAGCTCTGACCAAATAGAGATCTTCTCCAGCCTGCTCCAGCGATCTCTTTCATTGAATATCGGAGGGGCAAAAGGCAGTTTGAATCGGCATGTGGCAGCAATTGGACCCCGATTTAAGTGAGTAGTGGTTTGTTTTTTTCCTTGGTGGAAAAAATACGGTTATAGAAGGGTGGCAGGGAAAAACTAAAAAACTAAATGTATAACTTGTCCATGACTTCACGAGGCGAAAATTCCTTTGAAAGCCTGGAATCATGTGGAGTCTAAGCTCTGTTTTCAAAGTAGAAGTAGCTAACTCTAGCTTGAAAGTAATTTTTAGTGCTTCAGAAAACTTCTTGGGATAATTTCAAATAGTGAATTGCCCATATTATGGATCCAGTCAGTGTATCAGTTGGGGATGATTTTGCTCCATCAATTGTTTTCACATTTTGTGACTTGAAGGCTTGAATTTTTTTATGGTTCAGTAGTTACAGCTGTAGGAACAGGCTGATAATAATGAAAACAGTTTGCCAAGAGCTCTGAAACAGGCACTTTTGAGTTAGTTGAACTGAGTTACAGCTGTAGCAGTGGTTTGTATAGTGTTGCATTGGTCACCATTTTGGGAATGCCAAAATTTTAATTTTCTCTTTTGCTTATTAGGTTACTCACTCTGGGGTTGTCTTTGCTGCATGCTGATGTGGTTCCAAATGCAACTATTCGAAATGTTTTGAGAGAAAAGATTTATTCAACTGCCTTTGATTATTTCAGGTACTTTTTTATTGGCAACTGTTCACTGAAAGTGTATGTGTGATGTTCTGAACCTTCTGTGATACTTCAAAGCAGCAGCTGTCTTTCTCTTCTAGTGATTTAACTTCCTTTCCTTTTTCACCCATTTTAACGGAAACTTTTCTTTTCCTTTGCTTTTATGTAGTTCATAAACCATCTCAAAAAGGCTTAGATATAAGTTCCAGGTTTTTATATGGGGTTTATAAAGTAGTATCTTCAGGAGTGTTTCTGTTCTTTTCTTTCTTTCCGTATTTTGGAGTTTATTCAATGCTCAAAACTGTACCTACATTTATACAATTTAAAGAATTGCTGTACACAGCATGTGGCTGAAATGTAGTTTCACTCTTTTGAAAATAGACCCACACTGAATCTGATGATTTCAATGTTTGACATGGACACAACAGAAAATAATGTAATTGATAGGAATATCTGAATGTGAGGCAGTCAGTCATAATATTAAATTTCAGATGAATCCAAGATGCTGGCAGACTGCTGCTCTAATTTTCAGTTATAATAGGAGGTTTATACTCTTCAGTCAGAATAAAGCAATGAGGATAAAACGTAGTGTGTGTAGTCTCATCCTTGTAGATTCTGGTCAAAACAAGAAATACGACTTGATTAGATTTGTGGGAGTTTTGTTTGTTTCTGATACATTCAACTTCACGTTATTTGTGTGATTTCTTTAAGTTGTCCCTCAAAGTTCCCTACACAAGGGGAAAAGAGGCTTCGTGAGGATATCAGCATATTAATCAAGTTTTGGACAGCGATGTTCTCAGACAAGAAGTATCTTACAGCCAGCCAACTCGTGCCACCTGGTGAGTTCCTTTATGTGCCTTTTCAAAATCCTGTTGTTTCTTTGATTGTGTTCTACATCAGATCTGTGCTCTGTTGGTAGATAATCAAGACACCAGGAGCAACCTGGATATTAATGTTGGATCTCGGCAACAGGCTACACAAGGATGGATAAATACTTACCCTTTGTCCAGTGGCATGTCAACCATATCTAAAAAATCAGGTATCTTTTTGATTGTAACTGGCTCATTGCATCCAACTCTATAGCATATTTTATATGCAGATATTGCTTAAAGTAAATATTTACCTTTTATATTGGGCTGCTGTTCTTCTGGTAGGGTATTTAATTTCCAGTGCCAAACTTTAGAGAGGGAGCAAAAAATGTCTCACTGGTAGCAGGCAGCAAAGTTTTGAAATTACCTTCAATTTTTGATAGAATGTTCAGTTGTGTAGTACAGGAGAAATAAGACTGAAGATCAAGATGTATTGAAATCCTGTCAGGAAACTGCTTTGTTTGTGCAAACATGACCGTAGTGCTTTTTGGGGGCAGCAGAGTGATGTTAGGTTATGGGCTGTGTTCTCGTACAGTTGTAAACTATGTGCTCTTTCTTTTTAGTAGGCTATCATGTTCCTAAAGTGAATGCAGTACTGGCTAAATTGATATCCCTTTGGCGTGCTGTACTCCACGTGTTCAGAGAACAACTGTACAATGAGTAGCTGCAGTGCTGACTTTCTGAAGTCACTCTGATCTAAATTTACAAGTGCTCTGTGGTCATTCTGTTCTTATGTGTTAATGTTGCCAGGTGCGGACAGTTTAAAAGCACCATTTAACGTACTGAACAAAAGCCACTGAAAACTTTTTTTATCTTTTTCTCAAGGAATGTCTAAGAAAACTAACAGAGGTACACAGCTACACAAGTACTACATGAAGCGAAGAACATTACTGCTGTCATTGCTGGTGGGTCATCAGAAGAATGGGGAAACTGTATGAATTTCTAACACCCTGTTTTTATTGCAGGATACATAAAGAAGGAAATTTGGGGTGTTTTTCCTTCTTCCAGAAAACACTTTTTTTTCTTTCGCTTTCCCTCAGGCTACTGAGATTGAACGCTTAATCACATGGTACAATCCACTGTCTTCCCCTGAGCTAGAGCTGGATCAGGCTGGAGAGAGCAGTGTAGCAAACTGGAGGTCTAAGTATATCAGTCTTAGTGAGAAACAATGGAAGGATAATGTAAATCTGGCTTGGAGCATTTCTCCTCATCTTGCTGTACAACTGCCTACCAGGTGAGATATTTCAACAGAAAGAACTGCTGTAATTCCTGCTGCCTTAGAAGTTGAGAGAGTACTTACAGTTTAAGTACTGATGGCACTTGCTCTTGTTTACAGCCCCCTTGCATACTTTCACAGCCGGTTGAGACCTTTGAAATTAGAAGAACTGGATTACTTAATACACTCATTTGGCTCAGGCTCTAACAGAGTCCAGCCTCCTTTTCCTGCTACCCATTCTTCGCTAACACTTAGACAGTGGTTTGTTCAGAAGAAATCATGCTTAGTTTTCAATAGCATTTAACCCATTAGCAGGCATAGCATTTAAACAGTTCTAAAAGTATCTTTGGATGAAGTGTTCTACCTATATATTGGCTTACACTTTAATAAGTATTATAGGAGAATTATCATAGTTGGCTCTGGAAGGGAAAGGAAATTCTTTCCCCCTTACAACAGTGGTAGTTTTTGCCAAGCAGAGTTCTGCACACTGGTTTCTGTAGAGTCCCAGACAGTGTATTTCAGCCAAGAATCCAAAAGTGGGCTAAAATACAAGTGGTTTATACAAAAGCATTGGATGAGGACCAGTTGGTCCTGAATCCTCTTTTGACAGCATATTAGTCCCTCAGTGTGCATTATTTCATAGTTGGGCTATTTGTTTATTAAGCATATACTTTTCTGCCTTTTGCTGTCCTCATCTTCACATAAATAGAAGAGGCTGTCAAACATTTCTAATAACGTTCCTGTATTCCTGGTTATACTTAGATTTAAGAACACTGAAGCTATTGGAACAGAAGTGACTCGTCTGGTTCGGTTGGACCCAGGAGCTGTTAGTGATGTTCCTGAAGCAATAAAGGTACTTGCAAATATTTATACTGTTACAGGGCCCCTCTGTGCTTGTTTCATTCAGATATATTGGAAAATACAGTCTTTACTTAACACAGTGTATGATCTAGTGGAACTCGATTATAGCATTACTGTCTGATATGTATTACCCAGACACTACTGAGTGTTATAGACTCCTAATGTGTCTGACCTGCTTTTTCAGTACCTGGTTACCTGGCATACAATAGATGCCGATGCACCTGAGCTCAGCCACATTCTGTGCTGGGCACCAACAGATCCACCGACTGGCCTCTCCTATTTTTCAAGCATGTATCCACCTCATCCTCTAACAGCGCAGTATGGGGTTAAAGTCCTACGATCTTTTCCTCCGGTGAGTTCCATGAGAGTCTTAACACTCCAAGTAAAGTAATGGCCTTTGTCATTATGGCCACAGGCTTCATTATAATACCGTGAAGAGGCATGTATGATAAATGGGCACATCACATTGCAGAATGTGAATAGATTGGGATAAAAAGCTAAAGTTAATATTCCCGCATAATACTGGCTTGTGTACTTGTAACTTTTTTGTTGTAAATCACACTAAGCTGAATTCTTCAGACTGCTCTTTTCAAATTGTTCCTTTCAAATCTTCTCTCAGTGGAAAGGTGTTTCTTCTAAAGCAGCAGAAGGCTGGATTTTTAGCGCTTGTCAGACTTGCATTAGGAGTGTAAAATTACTAATGATATTTTTGAAGGGAGTAACTGGACAGAAAAATACTTTGAGGAGGTGGCATATATATAGTTTAAAATAAAGAGGCAGTGGTATTTTGTTCATCAGCTAACTGAAAGGAGCTTTTCTTTGTGCATGTGACTCGTCTTCCTTTCTGACCACTTTCTTTTCTCTTTCAGGATGCCATTTTATTCTACATTCCACAGATTGTGCAGGCACTTCGGTATGACAAGGTGAGGATATGAAACAGCTATGTATGAACAAAGCAGATTTTTAAAGCAGCTTTTACACTTAAAACTGTGAATCAGACAAAATTTAAGCTTAAACCAAGGCTGCTTATTATTATCATCATCCTGTATTTAATACATAGCTGAAAAATTACTGTCTCTAGAGATTGGCTTGCTTTGGATACACCTCTCTTATGAGAAACCAGAAGTTACATAGCTCATCTATCAGGAAAGAGACTTTGTTATGGGAAACCCCAGCTGAGAACTCTATCTGAATAAAGCTTTTGAAGTTCTGCATGAGACAAGCAGCAATGAAATTTAATCACTGTGCTTAATTATTTTGCTGTGGAGTTAGCCAGAGAAGACATCTTGGCGTGTCTTGTGCTTCATCATGTATATGAAATTGGATCTTAGTTTCATCTTGCAGAAGCCAGAAGTAAAGCTTGATGACCAAGTTCAGAGCCCTTTAACGTGAGATCATTGTTATCTGCCTACAAGGGATGTGAGCTCTAGTCAGTGCATTGTTTTCAGGTGAAGACATCCTCAGTCATTAGTGTAGGTGACTGTATTTGTTACTATTTGAGAACTTTGTGTAGATGAGTATCCTCTGCAATGCAGAGTACGAACATCAGACTTCTTGTCAGTTAGTATCAGTCAGACATATAAACATCGACAGACTACAGAAGTAGCTGCAAGTAGAGGAAAGAGAATGCAACTTTTGGAATGAGTAGGATTCCTTCCTACAATTCCTTTGTAAGTTTGTTCTTGCTTCCTGGAATTTCTGAGGAAATGTGCCAGCACATGCAGTTCTTGCCACGAAAATGCGCGGTCCATATGATGCTGTCTAGATTCCTGGTATTACAGGAGCATTTGGTGATGCCAAGCAAGACTGGTGCCTCTATTCCACTGTGCTTTGTACAGAAACTAGAAAATGCCCTAAACTCAAAAGAGATTTGAAATCCAAATAGAACAGATAGGAAATGGCACAGAAGTAGGAAGAAGGTTGGTTAGAATAATGGAATGTGTCAGTAATAAAGTTGAAAACAGTTTAGATCAGTTCACTACCTGTTAAAATACAGTGCCATTTTCAAAGGTGCAGAGATCTTACCTTTCTGTTCATTAAATATTTTTGAGTTTGCAGAATAGCTGTTAGAAGCAGTAATATTGAGTCTGCTAGAGTTGTAATGGTCTTTTATACTTACTGGACTGGATACGGTTGCAGATGGGTTACGTTAGAGAATACATCCTGTGGGCAGCTGCCAAATCCCAGCTCTTGGCTCACCAATTCATCTGGAACATGAAAACTAATATCTACCTGGATGAAGAAGGACACCAAAAAGACCGTGAGTGCTTTAAAATATAATCTTTCATGGCTCTTTTCCTTGTCTCAGTTCAGACTAAATCTCCTTCCTGCTTCTGTTGTGGCAGAAAGAATTCTTTTAGCTAGGAACTTCTCTTTTATTTGTAGAGGTAGGGCCCATTCTGTAGACGTGTTTTACCTGACAAAATGCATCAAAAGAGATGCGGCAATATTGCATCAGTACCTTTTTCTGAATACTATCTGAAGGTGTCTGTTTCCATCACCCATATCATTTAGCTTTCTGAAATAAGCTTCTGGAACAAATGCTTCCTTTTTCACATGCAGCTGATATTGGAGAACTTCTGGAGCAGCTAGTAGAGGAAATAACTGGCTCATTATCTGGCCCAGCCAAGGAGTTCTACCAACGGGAGTTTGATTTCTTTAATAAAATCACTAATGTTTCAGCCATTATCAAGTAAGTATTGTACTTCAGAAATCGCATTCTTTTGGAGCTTGCTGTTCTGTTAATTACCAGCATCCTGATTAAGAGGCTAAGTTGCTTTTAGGGGTATTAGGATAGTGTTTTCAGGAAAAGAGTTAATTACTTGCACAATAAGAAATGGATTATTTTGTTTTTCTTAAATGTAGCTTTAGAGTTGTAGTAGGATGCAAAGGCTCATTTTAGTTTGACTTCAGACATAATTTATTCCTGCCCTGATCTCAGTGCTTGCACTCTGAGCTCGCAGTCTGTCTGAAACAGCTATAACTTTTTACTCTGGAAGTAGACGATTATACACTTGAACTTCAGTTTTTAATCTGCTCTTATCAAATACGTTGTGGTTGCTAATAGTGGAATGAAGTTCCATAGAAAAGTAATGGAATTGGTAGCGCAGTCAGTCCTCCTGTGTGAGTTGAAATCCCATCAGTCTACTTGTCACTCGCATCATTAATTTGGCTTTTTGGATATGCTACTATGTTCTACTCAAAAAGTAAGCAAAGATTAGTTCAGGCAGGAAAAACAGCACTTCTCTGTTTAGGTCTACCAGATTGACTGTCACTTCTTTGCATATTATAACTTGTTAACATTTTGTGTGAAGCTTAAAAATAAACAAAATACCAACCACAAACCTAAAAAACCTCATGCATAGACAAATGGTTTACCTTCTGCTAAAACTCCATGAAATTGTCTTTTCCTCTTCACAAAGAGATTTCATTGTTCCGTGTAATACAAAGACGGTTGTTATTTTGCCTATGTAAGTCATCTTCCTCCAATCATAAATTGTGGTTCTGGAGAAAGATTTGGTGTCATAAACACTGGGTTGTTGATTTCCTAAAACTGGAAGTCCTGCTCAGAGAGAGATTCTCACTGTTTGCTGTAAAGACTGCAGTAAGATATGTAATTTAACTTTTATACAGCTTGCCAGTTGATGGCAGCAGCTCAGCACACAAGCTCTAAGTCTGGAAGTCTGGTTTCATCGCATATTTTTAAAACATTCTCTGGTGTATAAAAGTATTTGAAAGTCATATAAAATGTATTTCCTGGAACATACCTCCTTTAAAATAAAGTTTTGCAAGTCACCGGTTACAAGGGCATCAGGCTAAAGGACACTTACATTCCAAACAATTAAATATCGTGTGCCTTCTATGTGCATGTTAAGATGTTTTCACACAGTAGGATCAGTTAAAAAGGAAGTGTTAGTATCTAAATATCTTGATATTTAGACTGAAATCAATCCACTGTTTGTTAGTGTAAAGTCATAATTAAGCAGCTGATAATAATTATGCTTTGCAAGCATTGCATTTTACACCCTAGCCTTAAAATTAATCTGGTTTTTGTGTATCTCCAATGTAAAGACAACATAGAAGAGATGCTGTTTGCTTTGTAGATGGCATAAATGAATAAATGTATCATCTATGATGATTTCATTATCTTAAGTGTTATGTTGCTGCTTCAGTAATCTGTATTCCTTAACACTAGAGCCATCAATAATACCTTTTAGTTGCATGCTGCTCGTTCAGGTGAGCATGCAGTTGTGGGACTGACTGCAATAGGTGGTTAACACAAGTGCATGTGCAAACTGGGTAGCTGTATGTACTAAGCGTTAACCGTCTTACCAGTTATTCAGTTGACACCTCCATTCATGCTAAGTATGTGAACAAATTAGGCGTGTAATTCCATAGGCATTTTGCTGGCTTGTCTGTTTCTAGTTAGCAATGTTCTTATTCTAGAAAAAGCTCCACAAGGGAAAATTATATTGGTATAACTAATGGGTATAATGATGCTCAAACTTCTGTATAAGGAAGAGCCTTCATATATTCCATTCACATCTCGTATGTTGTTTGGGTTTGTCAACAACCTGTATGTCAAATCAATGTTAAATCTACAAAGCAAAAACTATAACCTTCATTAAGATAGAAAATGTTCTGGTTAGGTATTGAGCCTGTAAGTTCTCTAGAAGTGGTGCCGTTAAGAGATCTTTGTCATTACAGGAAGAAACGTTTTTAGTGAAAGTTGTGTAAGTTTGAAACAAATTTGAGGTTAGTACATACAGTAATGTATAGTATGCAGATAAATAAAATATCATTGATCTTTTCAGGCCATTCCCTAAAGGAGATGAAAGAAAAAAAGCTTGTTTGAGTGCTCTGTCTGAGGTGAAAGTGCAGCCTGGTAAGAAGTGATTTAATCATATAATATAGTGGGCTTTTTGCATTCAACATGAGCACTGTATTTTCTGCAAGCAAATCTTAAAATCTCTGCAAGTGGCAGCTTTCCATTTTGGTGCTGGTGATGGCTGTTCTACAATAGGATTGTTTCTCTCTTGAAACATTTTTATCCACCCAAAAGCAAGCTAGGTAACGAACATCATGGATAAAAGTAGAAATGTATGCCTGAAGAGGGAATATAAATAAGCTCTTTTTATTTGGACCACCTTTTTAAAACAGATGAGGCACTTTTGAGAAGTCATGTTATCTCAAGAATGAAGCACATCCAGTTCCTTTCATTCTCCTTTTTCTCCCATCAGGCATTCCCTTGAAACGTCATTGTCTGAAGGTCCTTTCAAATCTTGAACATATGTTTTCCCAATCTGAATCTTTTCTTTAAGATGGAGTTTGGTTTTCCTGATCTCTATCTAACAGGTCTCAATTCTCCTGCCATGTGTTGGTTCCGAAGGGTCCTCCCTAGTGCACTGGAATATGTTGCCATGTCTTACTAGGGACTTACTAGGGACGTCATAAGAGAAGTTCTGTCTGTACATTTTTGCAGTACAGATTCTGCAGTATTAGTTCAAAACTGTATTGTATTAGTCTCTGCCAGTCACTCACTAATGCAAAGGATACTGTATCCTTTGTGTCTCACAGACTGTAACCTCCAATTTATCTCTAATATTTTATTCAAACTATGTACTGAAGTTATAGACACTTAACACTGGTTACTCTCTTAACACGCGTTGTCGCAGTAGCCAGTGGATTTGTTCTCAGCGCTCTGCTCTGTTTTGCAGGCTGTTACTTGCCCAGCAATCCTGAAGCTATTGTTCTGGACATTGATTACAAATCAGGAACTCCTATGCAGAGGTACTATGCTCTCATTATATTGTCCCATTAAGTTAATTCACGATAGTCAGGTATTTTTCCAGAAATTCTTGTTTGGCTAACTCGCACTCATCATCCTCTTTGTTTTTATTACAATTCAGTGCAGCAAAAGCACCCTACCTGGCCAAATTTAAAGTGAAGCGATGTGGAGTTAGTGAGCTTGAAAAAGAAGGTTAGTAACTGTGTCTTAATCATTGACAACATTAATTGTCACCAATTCCTTTAAACTTGCCTGCTTCTAGCGACCTATACTACAGTAAAATTATTTACATGTTGAACTTTATCTGCAATGGTTCAGCTTAGAAATGAAACTGGATCAAAGGAATAGAGAAGAAAATTCTGAACACTTAGATCTGTTGCTTTTGCAAAATTTTTTTTATGTCCCAGGAAGCAAGCCACATAGTATCTTGAAAAAATTTTAACATATAAATTGATTGCCTTTCCCTGTTTTTTAGACTGTAGCAAATTCCAGGTTTTGGCATTTTTTTCTCATAATAAATTTTGTGGGATACTCTAGCTGGTTCGCTTAATGTAATTCAGGCATAAATTAGGTAAATCATGAACATTATTTTG
Organism: Tringa tobata; assembly: GCA_033628505.1. Lineage (NCBI taxonomy): Eukaryota > Metazoa > Chordata > Aves > Charadriiformes > Scolopacidae > Tringa > Tringa tobata. Next base: position 135,769 of record JAHREE010000158.1, read on the forward strand.
ATATATTCCAGTAGACAAAAGGAACTATCTTATGGCATTCATCTTGCAAGGCAGAAATATCTGTAGTGCACCTGCAGTGAAATGTTGTGGTTTTGAGTGCAGAGAAAGTTGGTAATTAAATTCTGTGTCTGGGTTTTGCTTTGTTCTCTCCTTGCAGGTCTGCGTTGTCGTTCTGATTCCATAGATGAAAGTGCAGAAGAAGGGGTAGACAGTAAGAAAATCTGTTGGCAGGCAGCTATCTTTAAAGTGGGCGATGACTGCAGACAGGTACAAAGCTACTAGGCTTTGTAGTTATAGAAGACAGATTTGTAGGTGACAATACATAAGAAGAAAATACTTTTAGTACAGAAATATTTTTCTCTGGGATTTTTAGAAACTCCACTTTTTACGGACTGAAGGAGAAAACTACCACTACAGAAATTCTGGTTTTGAAACAAAGGCGATTCTTTCAAGACAGTTTACCATGACGTAAAATTCTTTTCCAGAGTTTATTTTTCAATTGAACTATTGGTAACATATGACAAGGTCATATCTTGTACATTGAAGTTTGATTGTTTTTGATTAAGAGGGAATGCTAGCCATTATCCCTAGTGTTATTAGTAACCCTCTTATCAAAGAGTGATGGAAAAGTTTGTTCTTCATAGGTCAGTAGTTAAATCTTCGATGTTGCTTGCTACCCACTTAAACAGCATTTAATTGTCCCCTTTTGATGTCCCCCAGAGCCACAGTGCATGCACAAACACACATCTGTAAACCTGCTGGGGTAACTTAATGTTCACTTCAGAGTTCCTCAGAGTATTTTTGTAGTCTGACTTACAATGTGTCAGCCCTGTAATGCTCGTGCAATTTTTTTCTTCTATAACAGGACATGTTAGCTTTACAAATCATTGATCTCTTCAAGAACATATTTCAGCTGGTAGGCCTGGATCTTTTTGTCTTTCCATACAGAGTGGTGGCCACAGCTCCAGGGGTAAGTGGGCAATTAGCTGTACTGCTGTAGAAAATAGTTCCTAGTTCCTCTTATAGCACATGTAAAAATTTCATACTGCAAGGAAATACTGCCCGCATCACTGATGCCAAATATTTGGAGTACCAGCGACAGAAAGAGTCTTTGCTGTCCTGCTTTCTGCTTTTCTAAAGCTTTTGGCTCTGAAATTTTGCTGCCTGTGGTTATTCATGTTTGTTGTTTGATATTTGGGATTACATCGTGCAAGTCAGTGGAAATTCACAGAGGTCATCTTATGTTGCATGGAAATCCTAAAAAACTGGATATACTTTTTTTTGATGAATAAACTAGAAATTCTGTACTCAGTGATCGATAGGCTTCCCCACATTTCCCAGGGGACCTGCATAACTGCCAAAAGCCACGAACAAAATCTATGTTGGGAGCGTGCTTTACAGCTCTGTTTCTCCTCTTCCCCTTCAGTGTGGTGTTATTGAATGCATTCCTGACTGCACGTCCCGTGACCAGCTAGGCAGGCAGACAGACTTTGGGATGTATGATTACTTTACAAGGCAATATGGAGATGAGTCTACCCTTGCATTCCAGAAGGTAAAATATCAGTTGGCAAGCACAGCAAAATCTCAACTGAGAGACATTCTAGCTCTAGGAAACAATGACCAATAATTGGATAATGACTACCAAAATGCTACATCTGGTTTCTGATATTGATAATCCATTTTTAGCTATGAGTTAGCTAAAGAAGTTACTGCAGCTGTAGATGTATGGACAATATCATTGAACATTGCTTCAAACTATTCATGAATGGAAAAAATGAAACAAAAACTTTATTCGGCTGTATCTGCTCCTGGGATGGAGAGTTACTAAATTCTCTAAGTTCTTCTGATTTGTTTTAACTTCTCGTTTGTACAGGCTCGCTATAATTTCATCCGCAGTATGGCTGCATATAGTCTTCTCCTGTTTCTGCTCCAGATTAAAGACAGGCATAATGGCAACATCATGCTGGACAAAAAGGGACATATCATTCATATTGGTCAGTCATATCCACATTCAAATTTCAGTAGTTACCTTTTCCTTCTGCTGTAAAGTATTGCTCATAGGACACCCTAAGCAAGTTCCCTTTTGAGATCAGTCTATATACTGATTTCACACTTTGTAAAAATATGCATGAGACTTCTTCATGCCTGTTCAGTATTGTATGGATATTTTTGTTGGCTTCTTGTGGTAAATTTAGCTTTGCAAAGTTTTACCAGCTTCAGGAATCCATACACATGGATGGATGGATTATGCATATATTACTTACATATATTACATATATGTAATATACTTACGCATGCATACGTATATATATACACGTGTGTGTATATATAAGCATATAAATATATCTTTGACTTTCTTTCATCACTGTATGAGTATGAATTAAATTTGACAAGTAAATTTATATAATTGTGGAAGGCTGTAACCTCTGCTTTAGCTTTGCTTTTCTGGAACTGCACAGATGTTTCAGCAAGGAGTTTTTCTTTGATGTAATCATTCTTAAATCTAGTATAATGTCATGGTGATGATTCTTTTGTTGGTGTTCATACACTTCACCAAAGCTCTTTTCCAGTTGGAGTTGAAGTGTTGATAAAAAAACCTAGGTATTAATATGTGAAATCCACCTGTCCCTTCTTCTGTAAGCTCTGACAGCACACAATTAAGCAACAAAGTTTATGAGGCACCTTATCTTTCGTGCACAGATTTTGGATTCATGTTTGAAAGCTCACCTGGTGGAAATCTGGGCTGGGAGCCTGACATTAAGCTGACTGATGAGATGGTGATGATAATGGGAGGAAAAATGGAGGCAACTCCGTTCAAATGGTTTATGGAGATGTGTGTCAGAGGCTACCTGGCAGTCAGGTAAGGTTTTCTTAACTGCTCAAAAGTGGAAGTGCATGCCTAAAACCAGATGAAAAGATAAATGATAATAAGCATTTGTCTGTAGGGGGTCTGAGCCCATCAGACTGTCCTGGTACATCTTGCAAACTTTGAAACAACTTACTAATTCTGCAGTTTTACAGCCTAAGCCTAACTCTGTGGGCTTTCTTTCTGTTCCTATATTATATTTGAAAATTTTATATATTCAATTTATAAATATGATGTTGCATACATTTCTTTATATTCAGTTTATAAATGTGTTGTTACACACATTTCCTTACACAATTTAGTATGCTGTTAAAACTTCGCAGTAAGGAACTGCAGGAGAATCAAAATCTTTCTTATTTTCCCAAATAGGACATCATAATAATCATAATATCAATCAGATAGAGTTAATTAGGTAGGAGATATGAAAAAGTGATACAATTTTATGTTGTAAAATACAGAGGGGTTTTGGTAGCTCAGCTCTTCAACTGTGATTGCCAGCCAGTCACCATAAGGACATGCAACTTTACCTTGCACCACAGCAAGCAAACGGGATTTGCTTTAATACACAGGAGCCCTAATAAATCTATATGAAGAGGATGTTGCATGTGGACAGGAGGAGGACAGTACAGTAGAGTCTAGATAAAAGTTCATTCTATCACGAGTATAAAGTATTATTGATGTTATCTTACAGAATCAGAGTTTCTTCAGTTAGTAGCCCCAGAAGGGGCTGTCTTGGAGTCAAGATCAACTCGGTTCCTTGAGGGTGAGCAGTCTGGAGAAAGTTTTGTGTCAAGGCAAAAATGTCACCCAAGTAGTAGAGTAATAGCTTGGTAGGTAATAAATGTTCTAAGTGAGAGGAGAGGAGAGGAAGGAGAAGGGACACTGGGCTGATGTAACAAAGAATTACGTGGAGTAATTAGGAATTAGAAGATAATAAATTACTGTGGTATTGCTGATTTCAGCCTTTCAGTTCAACAAACAGCCTTTTGTACTGTTTTGATGCACTGATTCACCTTTCTGATGCCAAAGAAATGGTGTTTACTAAAGCATTGCTTTGTGTAATCCTCCTTGAGACTGTTCATCATACAGCATTCCGAGTATCTCATAGTCAGTGACAGATTGCAAGCAATGATGTAGCTCCACCAGCAAATGTAAGAGGATTATATGTGTTGATTTAATTACAGAATAAAGTGTGATCCAGCTTGTTGAGCTCCTCAGCTTGCCTCCTTTACCTGCTATGGCTGCAGAAGTTTGAGTGCTGTCACCTTTTTGTCCTCCTTTTCTCTAGGCCTTATATGGATGCTGTAGTCTCACTGGTGACCCTAATGTTGGATACAGGGCTGCCCTGTTTCCGAGGGCAGACAATCAAGCTGTTGAAGTAAGTCAGCAAATGTATGAACTGGAAAATGTTGATATGTTCTTCACAGAATGTATACTGCCACAACTTGTGCAGTGAGTATAAGTGTCAGGCTACTCTAATATCTTAAATGTCCTAATGTTGTAAAAATGGTAACTTGTTTGTAGAATATCTCAGGAAGTAGGCATTCTGGAGGCCTTTTCGTAGAATTAAGTTCAAGCTGTTCAACAACTGTGCAAGTACATGGATTATCTTTAAGTTCATAGGACTAGCGAAATAAGACTGTAAAGGAAGGATCTGCTGTAATTGAGAGGTAATGCGTTACAGAGTCTTACGTCCTCTGAAATGGTGGTGGACTCTGTCGAACAGCATGTTAAAGTTTGTTATACAGATAATGCAGTACTGAATGGAACTGTTGTAATACCCAGCAGCTCAGGCAAATACAAATTCTAGTGTGACACTTGAAACAGCCTTTCAGGGTTATGCCTCAGGAGTTAGCTCCAGAATGAGCAGAGTTGGCTCAGCATTTCCTGCATATAACTTCCTACAACTTCCTAAAGATAAGCACAGATTCATAAAATATGATGGGCTGGAGCTCAAGGGCACTATGAGGTACAAAGTATTTTAAAAGCAGCAGCTGCCTGAATGAGGGGTCTGCTGTTCCTAGAGTTACCATTAGACTGACGAAAAGTTCACAGCCTATCTTCACTGTAAGACTAATGGCAAGTGCTTATTAAAACATTCCAAAATTTGTATGAGGTCATCTCACAAGAAGCATGTACTTACAGCAAGTGAAATCAACACCTGGCTAACCTTACGCAAAGACACGTTTGTATCATGCTCAAAGGGAACCTCGCTAATTTTGCTTTTGCTTTTTGTGATTTTCTGCATATAGACACAGGTTCAGTCCCAACATGACTGAACGGGAGGCTGCAACTTTCATCATCAAGATCATCCAGAATTGTTTCCTCAGCAACAGGTTTGGCATCTGTGCATGTCTTTTCCCTATCATTGCAGGAAGGTGCTTTGAGCAGAGCTGAAAAGTGCTTTTATCGGTCAGCTACCAGACATTTTTGAGTTGTTGATATTTAGATAATGCAGGATGACGGCTTTCCTTCTGAACATGCTGCATCTCCTCTCTTTTACGCTGGGAAGGAAGGCTTAAGCCCAGGCTGGTCAAATAGTAAGGCTGACTAGTCTAAAGAATAGAAGATTTTCTGTCTGGAAATGACACTGTAATTTTCACAGAGTGAATCTTCAGCCCAAAAGTTAAGCATTGTGGCTCCTATGTTAGAGCATGGCCAACTATACTATTAGGGTTATATGTCTAGTTGTGATATCTCCTTTTACATAGGGTAGGGTCATCTCTATGAATAAATGGATAAATAGTGAAGAATGGTATTGAACAGCAAGAGGAATAGCATGCATTCTGATCAGAATGAAGAGACATTGATTCTGAAGCTTTTTCCCTTTTATTTTGTAAAGAGAAATTTTCTTAAAAACCAATATGCATCTTCCATTGGTCTGGGTAAGGATGCAGCTGAAACAGGACTGCGGTGACTTTTCAAAATCTTTTTTATAATCACTTGTAGGCATTAAGTTGCCTGAATATCCTCGTGAAATTCAAAGCTGTTACTCTGTGCAAAAGGGTATTTGGCTCTTTCCTAGAAATGAGTTCTAATCTTTCTACTAAATTTTTTCTTCATGACTTGATACTACATTAAAATAGTAACCATTCTGCTAGACCATATGTTACTTATTGTGTAATATTGGTTAGGGAAAATGCCTTAAGTAGAGAACACTGGCAGTGTGGTTTTTGAGTGTCTTTGTAGCTGGGCCATATTTATTTGTCATCTACTTGACTAGATAGTATACTGAAGGGAATAATCAGTTCTAGCAGGTAATTAGCAATTTAAAAATTAACTTAATCACCAGCTAGCCAATCAACTGTACATTTTTCCCTTCAAGTATACAGATAATTTGGCATCTTGTGCAAAACTTTTTAAAGGAAATGAGATGTAAAAGTAATCAAATTACATTTCATACTTTAAATACAATACATTTTAATACTTACACATCTTAAGTGCATGTTTCATTATTATTGCAAATACAGATTTTGCGGGATATATTGGAGGATCTAATACAAACTCTTGTGTAGTTCCATATGGGGTCAGCTTGAGACCAGCAAGGCTCACTGGTTCAGGTACAGCTCTGTTAGAACTGAATTGGATTTTCTAGTGGCTCCTAGTGCATCTGCTCAGAGTCTCAGAGTACTATTGGAGGTTATGAAGGCAGCCATGCTGCTGTTTGAATGTCCAGAGCCAGCTTAATTCTGATAAGCTTTGGCTTCTCTACCTGTGGCGTGGTTAGCCTGTGACCTGAATAAGCTCTGCCCGTAGATAATTGAGTTATCTGTAACAAGGCTTAGATTTGTTTGTTCAGTCACCGATCAGAGATGCTGCTGTTAATGCTGTTATTTCCCCTGCACTTTTATTTTCGCTATTAGCATTCTCCTTAATTAAGATTCCTTTTATTTCCACATAATCCTGTCTCCATGTGGCCCTGATGATCTTGCTTTGTTCATTATGTGTTTCCTTCTCCTAAAACAAACTGCCAATGCAATGTGAGGCGCTTCTGGCTTATCCAAATACAGGATCCAAGCTGCTGTTGCCACACTGAGAAGCATGGAAATACTTTTTTTACCTAGTTTAAACAAGAGCAGGATGTTTTGTGCTGTTCAAAACAGTAACTGGGTCTTCACAATGCCTTCAAAGCGTGTAGGGCTAGTTTTGATTAGCAGTGAGTTTCCTTGTTTCTTTGGGATCTTGATGTTTGTTTCTGTGACAATGGGTGCAGTGTTTTTTTAAACTTTTACTTACCTCTGGCTTTGCTTTTTTTCTACAGGAGTAGGACGTATGACATGATCCAGTACTACCAGAATGACATCCCATACTGAGAGAAATGAGAGATTCACTGCCCAAGTGAAACACGCGACCCTGTGCCCTCACTCCAAACTTGTAATAAATAGGAGATGCTCAATCACACCTCGCTATATTCTATGTTTTGTGTACGTGTGCGTACATGTGAGTACATGTTCCTGGACACTGCAAAAATCAGTCTGATTCATTCCTTTCTCTAGAGGTTATATCTTTTTCTGGTTTTCCCTACATTTCTGGAGTTGGGTTGCAATCACAAAAATTGTGCTATGATTATGAATGAGTGAAAGAGGTCAAGCTTGTGGGTTTTGATAATTTTTCATGCAATGCAAGGATTTTATAATACCTTCAAAAAGTAAAAAAAAAAAAAAAAAGGCAAACCCTTTCTTGCACAATCCTAAAAAATGCCATGGAAGGTAAGGGAAGCAGAAATGCTGACTTGTTCTAATTCTACTGTAGAAAAAGCCTGACAATCATCCAATGTGGTGATGTCTATGTAGCTGTGTTGATACTTTGCACTGGATGTGATCCCTGCTACGTGGTCAATATTTCATATGTACATGAAGAATGTATTTTTCCTTTGGTGTGTTTTAAAAAAAGAGACTCTACTGAAGATATATTTAATCTATACAATGCAATAAAAGACCTTAGACTTTGTGTGTGTTGCAAATCTTTTGCCATGTGCTGAGTTTTAGTTTATACAGGACAACATTCTGCTCAGTTGTGTAATGTCCGTTGCATATTGTGACCTTTCTTTCTCCTGGAGAAATCTGATTTTTTCTTCAGCTTCTCATCCATCTTGAGTGGCATTTTTTACTCATAAATTTAATTTTCTGTGCAGGACTGATGTACTGAGGTACAGCTGCCCCTGCGCTGCGTTGAGGGGAGCCCTGCCCCGCTGGGACACGCCTTTTCCGCTCTACTTCGGTAACCTTGAACGTCCTCTGGGGACGGCGGTAATCCCCTCTCTGGGGGTTGTCTTCCCCGGACGCCCGGTCCGGACCCGGTTTGGGAAGGGGCTGCTCACGGCTGGGCCCCCGGGGGAAGGTGCCGGGGGTGCTGCCTCCCGCGGGACGTGGCGGGGCCGGGCGGCCCGGCGCCCCCGTGGCGGAGCGGAGCGCCAAGGCGAGCTCGAGCCTGAGGAGGGCCTACCCCTCAGGATAAGCCATGCCTTGAGGGGGCTCAGCCGCGAGGAGAAGCCATGTCGTGAGGGCGTGGACCGGCCCTGAGGAGAAGCGGTGCCTCGAGGGAGCTCCATCCAGAGGAGGGCCCAGCCCTGAGAGCTCAACGCTGGCCGGTGGAGGTGTTGTGAGGGGGACCCGGCCCTGAGGCGGGCCCGCGCCGCGAAGGGACCCGGACCTGAGTGGCTGGGAGCGCCCAGACCTGAGGAGGAGGTGGTTGTTCGTGTGAGGGTTCCGGCTTCCACGAGACAGCCGCGGCCCCGAGGGGAAGGGCCCTGGGCTGTAGTTGCCCGGCCCGGGCTCCTGGGGCAACCCGGGAGCGGGGCTGGTGTGTGAGGGGACAGTTGGGTGCCTGCCCTGCAGAGCCGATGGTGTGGCAGCACTTAAGTATTTCCCATGGTGGTGTGCCCCTTTTGAGCACCTTTGAGTCAGCACCTGGATCTCCCTGGATGAGCTTCTGCTTTCCTGAGGGAACTCCCAACGCTGGGCTGGCTAAGGAGGTCCCTGCTGGGGAAGGCCGCTGAGGGGGTGGCAGGGAGCCGCGCTGCGGTACGCGCAGCTCAGGGGGCAGGGGCAGGAGAGGGGGCGATGAGGGCTCCTCTGCCTGTGAGGTGGAGGGCCAGGCTCTTTCCCACGGAGGGGCTGCAGTCTGCCTGTTTCATTCAAAAATGGCTTGGGCTTTTGCCACAGCTATTCTGATGGATCTTGTGCTAATGTCTGTTGCCTGTGTGGTGGGTGGCTCACAGTACGGTGGGCTCTGAGCCCATTTTCTCATCAGAAAAATGGGGAGATGCTGCTGGCTTTCTAAAAACATTTGAATTTTCACTGGGGGGAAGTTGTGTGCAAGAATTACTGGTTTCATTCAGCTTTATTATACAAGCAGCTGGGACATGGAGTAATTTTTGTGCTCTGTGCCTGCAGCTGCTTGCACCTATTCAGGCTCTATAGGAAAAGGAGCTGATTGACATTACAAGTGTGATATACTTCTTACACCTTTCCTGTAGTGGGGAGAGGGTGGAGTGATGAGGTGAGAAGGCTGCTTCTTTTCTTGAAGGTGGTGGTTAGGAGTTCTAGTACTTTTCCAATTCAAGTTAGTACTCATATGCACGTATTTTCCTCTCCTTCATCTCTAAATAAACACACTGTATAAAATGAAAACACGAATTAATGTCTCAAGCAACCTTATGATGTGAATATCATCAGAAGAAGATCAGAATATCAGTTAAGAGCTAGCGTAAATGGAGATGACATGAGAAATTGCTCTCTTGAATAAGTACAGGATAAATGGGTATTAGGTGTAAACTTCCTAACAAAAGCTTATAGTAGTAGTGCTAGAAATATGTGGGGCTAGAAGTGACTATCAGCTGGTGAGTAATAATATTTGGAATAATAAATCAAGCTCTGCTAATGCTGGATTTCAGAAAGTCACTCCCAGTTGCAAATCTCAACCCCCGTGACAATTCCTGTGTGTTCTAACACACAGAATCTGCTTGAGTGTAATTAAAGCTATCTAGGGTTTTGTATCAGGAAGTGAATGAGTTTGAGTGTTCTTCACAGTGCTCGCTTATTTCGTGTACTTCAGTCAGGCTGTCTAGAGTGCTGACACAGTCTTAATTTCTTCTGTCCAATTTGTGCAGAGAAATGAAAGCAGCTGGAGCGAAATGCATGTAGAGGTAAACTGGAGTTATCACAAGAACAAGCTGGTTTGCAGTATGCTCTTAAAAATGAAGATAACTGCATTTGAGCTATCTTGGTTGTATCGTTTTTTCTTCTGTGAAGCTTGTGGAAATGCTGTGACTGTGTTAAAACTCCATGTTAGTAGGAACGTCAAGCTTTTTTGAGTTCTTTTCTGGCTGTGGTTTCTGGAGACGGTGTGTGCCAAAGCTCATCTGCTGGCATGTGCAGATTTCATTTTCACAAGTTGGCTGTGCCACCTTCCCCTCCCCTCAGGGTTCCTACCTGCAGCACAGAGATGGAAGAGAACTCCCCTGTAACATTGAGATACAGAGGGGATTAGGCAGTTTACATTTAATCATGCAAGGCAGTGCCCTAAAGATTATTTTTGCTAAACGGGTTGTGTTCTGTATCTTCCTCCAGGGAGACTCGGGAGGTGAGAATATTAAGATGCTGCAGAATATTGCAAGCACTTCAGAGATACTGACCCAGTGCAGTTGGAGACAGCATAGACACTTCACCTTCATCCTCCCACCAGGGAGGGATACGTCCTTTACACAAGAAGGCTGGCAGGACTTTCAGAAGTTGCTCAGGTAATTAAGAACAGATAGAATTAAGACCTACATGAAAGTATTTTGAAGGTTTTTGTCCCTGAAGCTTATGCCTGCGTATGCTCTGATGTTTCCACAGCCCTCCAAGAAAAGACGCATCAAAAAGATGGGGGGAAAATTCTGCTAAAATAAAATAATGTTTTATCTAAGAAAAGATGCTGTTACGGTTTCTCCAGATGGTGGTGAGAGACAGAGTTCCCTAGCTGTCCCCACTGCAGTTCTTTCTGTGTTGGTGTGCATATAAAGAGGCCTTAAGAGAGGAGCAAAATTTATAGTGATTCATTGACATCTGATAGACCCAGGGTTCAGTGCTACTGGTAACTTGATCAGCACTATTCAAATGCTAATCTCATTATGTGTGTTGAAGGCTGCAGCGAAGCAATCCAGCCCTGTTAGCCCATGTGCATGTGTGATGTTCTGGCTGGTGCTTAGGCTGAGGTACCCCCTGCTGACACCCAGCACATGCTGCATAGTGTCAGGGTTGATGCGGTGGAGAAAGGGAGCTTGGTGGAGGAGCCAATGAAATGAGCAAACGTGGGAAGAGGAGACAGAGTCCTCTTTAGAGAATGCTGGGGAGGGGGGGAGGGATTGTGGCCAACAGAACAGTTTACATTAGATTTTTTTTCCTTTTCACTGTATATATGCCCATCCTTTCCCCTTGCTTCAGCACGAACACTATCCAAAAATAAAGCAGTAAACAAAAAATTTGTCCCAAATGTAGATACAGCTTAAAAGCATGATTAATAATTGTTTGACCTTATGAGAAGTATTGTGCCTTTGCTGTTTGGTGTTTAGAGATGCACTTTTGCTTGTCCCATCTAATAGTGACTAAAATCTGCTGGCCAGTACGTGGCACACCCAAAAGCAGCATGCACAGGGGTTATTTCTAGGTAAGCGCTTTCTAACAGAACCTTGTTACTGAAAGCACATTGAAATCATGTTTGGAGGTGCTGCGGCAGTATCCAGGCCTGGTGTGAAGGAAGCCTGCCCCAGGCTGTTACCTATAGTATGTCAGTGGTGGGTTGGTTTGTTTAAGGTTTTCTGTGCCTCATCTGCTTTTGTAAGGCTTCTGCGTTTGGGAGGTCACAGGAGTGACAATCCTGAAGAAGCAAGATTTGTAAGGTGACATGGTGTATTTGTGAGGTAAGCTACTTAGCTGGCAAAAGCAGATGAGCTCTGATAATGTGCAGTCCTGCCATCAGCTGGCTTATTAAGTAGCACAGCCTCCCCAAAAGGACTGTTCTTCTGATGTTACTGGAGCTTTGCAGTTCTAGATGACTTCTTTGTGTTTGTTTCTGGTACAGTATCAGTTGCTTAATAGTAGTGAAAGTGTTTCTGTGAGTCTTGTTCTAACACGTTCCTTTCCAGGGTCAGTGCTGCCGTGGTTAGCCTTGGTACTCGCTTAGCAGCAGCGAACTGCCAACATGCTTGTGTTAAGGTTTATGAACGTCATGCCTGGCTCTGCTAGGGGAGCAGAACAGGGTGGATGACAGGTAAGCAGTCACAGTAATCATGCAGGTGGACAACAATGGCTAGTAGTTCCCTGAAGGGAGAAGTTACCTACCTGACTGCATTCAGGTATCTTTTTCGAAGGGAAGCATGGCATCCAAAAGGGGAAGGGAATTAGGAGTTATTGTTGGGAGTGTGATCTAAGTGCCATACAATGACTATGTTACATACTCTGACACCTGCTCCCCACACCTTTGGGAATCAAAAACCCATCATAGTGACAGATGCAGAGCTAGGAATGTGTCTTGGTCTGTTCTTAAGCAAGTAGTGTCAGCTTTGCGGTGACAAGCTTGGCAAAAGAAATTGTGCATTGTTGTGGGAGGGGAAAAAATGTCTAAATTGTAGCAAATCTAGGAGGCAGTCCCAGCTGTGTCTATTGATTAGGAGTGCATGTGTGGGGTGGTAACTTCGATCCTGAGGTAAGCAGGGGAGAGTTGTGGAATTCCATCCTTGTATAGGAGTGATACCTCCCAGAGAGGAATATGCCTCTGGATAATAAAAAGATAAGAGAGAAAATCATGTATTGCTATCAGGTAGTTCTCTTGGCCAGTTCAAGATTTGGTGAGTTGTATTTTGACTGCTGCATCTAAGCTTTTTTAAGATACTTGCTGTTAGCATACAGATGAAGGCTGAATGTGTGCATCTTCACATGCACACGTACAAACCTTTTCCTCTCTGAGAACTTCACATTACTCTCTAGAGCACAGACCTAGCAGCTTCACAGTACCCAGCGTCATTGCACAGAGTCCTGTACATATTGCAAGGCTGTTTCTTGTGCAGGACAGTGCTGTGCCTGCTGTGCCTGTGCTGTGGTAACTGATGAGTGAGTGATCTAATAAAGCTACTTATGGGTGTTGTGCATAAAAGAACTTTATTAACCTAGGTGAGTAACAAATTGCAAAAATACATCATGTTCTGGCATTGAGAGTCAGAAAATTGAATCTTAGTGATGTGCCTGGCTGCCTGTACCCCCTTGAACAAAGAGTATTGGTAACAGTAGGGCAAAGATTCTTGGAGCTGTGAGGGTAACTGACTGACTAAACATTTCTGCCAAATACTAGAGGTTGTAAGCTAATAGAATCTTCTCAAATATCTGATCTCTTACCACCTAGATAGGAACTGTTTCTGTGCAGTTTTCAGGGATTCCACTCCTGGCTCCAGGTCTTGAACTAGGGCAGGATGAAAGCCAGCTCTCCTATTTCCTTTGGAGACTGGAGTTACTCTTCACTCAGATGACTTGCACTGGGTAGAAATGAAGAGTAAAGCTGCCTCCCGTGGCTGCAAAGGGGCAGTGCAAGGAGCATCTGCTGCCTTTTCTGCCCGGGGTGCCAGGTGAGAAGAACTGGGTGAGAGCTTTGTGAGGTGTGGGAGGTGAGCTGAGGTACAGTTGCCTCAGAGAACAGAGCTGAAATCAGTTGTCTGTGCACCCCTGGTACGTGGCAGTGCTTTCCAGCCATCCGCCTTCAGAGCCCGGGCAGTTAGGGCCAGGCCCTGAGTGCAGGTCTCAGCTCTAGTGCGGGGCCTCTGAGCTGCCTGTTGGACTGCATGGTGCTGACTGCTCCCTGTCTATAACCCAGATCCTGACAATTTTCTCAGCCTCAATAGCTGCAGCCTCACATCTGTGAGGGCTGGGCGGCAGAGGGCACTCCGAAACAACTGATGGTGCCTGGACACATGCACCAAGCAATTGAGGAGAAACAAATCTGCCCTTCCTGTAGCACAAGCAAGTCTGGCAGGGAACACCTTGCTATGACCTTTAGTTGTGACAGATCTGTCAGGCACTGACTGGTAGAGCAGGACAGCTAGGGAGTACCTGAATATCAGATATGAGATTGCTCAAGAGCCTAGCAGTTTGAATTCTGGCATATTCTGCTGGGGAGGATTTTGACCTTCCAAGAAACGTGAAGGAAATATGTTTTGCTGACTCTGCATTGTTGTCTCAGGTGAAGCCTTTAAATGTATGGGTCTCCTCTGTTGTAGCAAATGTGCAGAAATCCATAGTTCATTTACCTAAAAAACTAGACTTGTCATGGACAGTGCAGTAGCTGGATGTGTTGGATGAACAGCAGCTGTATTTGGCTCCAGAGGTGGCTACAGTTCTGTGGTTCTGTGCATGTACAGTTTTGGAAAGCTGCTTTGGGCTTGAAAGTACTCTATATGCAGGCTCTGATGTAAATTGTCCATTATTTTAAGGTTTATGAATAATTACTAAAAGATAAAAACATTCCCACATAACAGTAGTTTAGCATTCTCTCTTGCCTTTGAGCAATTCGCCTTGGGCTTCGCCTTTGGAGTAGACATAGTGGGTAGATGGCACTGTGAAGTCTCTAAGGTGCACGGAATAAGCAGAACACAGGTGGTAGGATGGAGGAAGAAAAAAGGTCCAAGAGAAGAAAGCATTTTGAATCAGTGCAGCTATAAAGAGCTCATTGGTTAAGAATAATTCCTGTGGTCATTTTGAGTCCAGGCAAGTAGTAGTTAATAGTCTTCCTCATGCTGTCTGTGACAAAGGTTGGATCAGGTGTTTGGAATTCTCTGCTATGAAGATAGCCCTGGTCCATGCTGTTACCAGGCTTAAAAAACACTGGCTAGGGATGGATCCCAACAGAAACCTTGGCTCCAAAAAGTGCTTTCTCCCTCTTACCCACATGTAAACTGGCATTTGAATTTCAATGTTTTCAGCATCAAGTTTGGCCTTTAGGCTGCAACCCCAGACAATAAAGAAGCAAGTCCAGCTACAGCTGTGGTTGTGTCACAGATCAGAACTCAAACAGAGGGGCAAACAAATATACAGTAATTTAAAGCTCATTAGCTTGCAGACAGGATGACTAGATCAGAGGGAGGGATTAAGCTCTAGGTAAGAAGACAAACCTGTTAAGGAAACACCTGAGCTGGATCCACGATGAAACCTCAGAAAAACCTCAGGAACCTGAAAACCCAGTTGGTTTCCAGGACAATGCTGAAATTATTTTTTCCCTGCCTCTCTGCTGACACTGTGATCCTTCTTCCAATTTGAAGAGAGTTTGATTTCCTTTGAGATATAGCTCTGATCAGCCTGTGGGACAAGTGACTCAGTGCAGTGCCTCAGGCTATGAGAACAGGGCTGATGGTGACCTACCCATCACCTGAGCCTGGAAAAACAGTGGGGTTTGTGTTCCTGCTCTGTCTCAGCTGAAAGGTAAAACTTCTAAGCTTTAAATCTCACTGAAGGTTCCTTAAAACCAGAGCAGGCTTAAGAGCAGGTACATCAGTTTCCAGCTTCACTGAGAAGCAGGAATTCATGTTGCCGTAACCTTGTTTTATGGGATATATGGTGGGCCAAATGCCTTTAGAAATGCTTGAAGTGAGACATAGGGAGCTTGATTTCTTGCAGAAGATGTGCTCTGAATTTGGGAGCTGCTTTGGCTGCTTAACGCTTAGGAATTTGAACACAATAGGATGTAAATTGGGAATCCAGAAATCAGCTGCCATTTCTTGAGAAATGAGCTCATCTGTGTGCTTATGTGCGGCAACCAAGGCACAGACTCCGCCAAGTTGTGAGACAAGGACGAAGATGTTTATTGTTTTTCTTTTACAGCATATATAGTATCTGTTCTTTGATCACGCGCCGTGTTCTCTATACAGATAGGCTGCGGGTGAATGTCCATATACCGTTGAAGCAATACAATTGGCTACATTTAAATGTTTATCCCGCCTAAGCTAATAAGTCATTATTACTTGTTTTGGTATATTGTTATCTATTTGTTAGCTTGCTATCTATTTCATATTACCATACAAGGACATAGTTTACTGTTCCTCAAGGCTTCCTTCCCATCACTGCAAGAACACCTGCCGAGCTCTCGCTCGGTAGTGCATCTCCACAATTCCTCACTCCCCACACTTACGCAAGGGAGCTCTCAAAGTACAGACTGAAATTGGAGTCCTTTTCCCTCTATTATCTATTACTAGGATTTTTGAACATTATTGGTAGCAGTGTAGGTAAAAGTGACATTTCAGCACATGCAACTTTTATGCTGATAATGACTCTTGAATTGAAAACCTGTTTACAACTGAGCCTGCTGCTGATTGCTATCCCTCAAATTTATTGTGGATTGCCATTTTCCCAGGAGATCATACATACTGATTGTGTAGAAGTGATAGGAAGAGCAAAGCTTGCCCTTCACTTTATTAGGGAGCCTTTGCAAAAAACTGTCCTCGGGCCGTGAATGGGTTTTCCTGAAACAGGTATTCTGCATCTCAAAGCGTTGATGCATTTTGGGAGAAAGTTGGACTTTCTTTTGCACTGGACCTGCAATTGCACTACACTCTGAGGGGATGTTGGGAAGTGGAGCAGGGTACTGTGTATGCCCGTACAAGCTGTCACCACTAGATGACACCATGACTCTGGCAACGAGGTCCAGATGAACCTGAAAACCAGGTGCATTTTGCCTGTTTTGGAGGGTTTGTTACCAACCCAGAGCACAGGCTGGATTTGGAAACCTTTCAGTTTCCCCCAGATGCAGGCTGAGGTCTGAGCAGAATGGGTTTGGTTCCAGGTGACAGAGGGTGGGATTTACGATTTGGGGTGGAAACCAACTGAACGTTTGACTTGCAACCAGGCTGATCTTGGCTGTGGTTACGCTTGGAGGGCCTATGTGTATTTGAAATGAGATCTCAGACCAAGGTTCAGGGAATATGAGCCTGCCTGAGCCAAAACCAGAAGGGGTTTGCACGACAGCTGTGAACTGCTCTAAGAAGGTTCCACGTGAATTCATTGCTCACCCAAGGTGAGTCCAGGCACAAACCCAAAAGCAGTCTCCGGATGTGGTCAGCGGTAGCCCCACTTCCCTTTTAGCCCATTGTCATTGGGTGGTAGGTGGGTAAACCCTTGCCAGGCTCCCGCCACACCTGGCTGAATGGCTCACCGCAGCCTACCGATGGCTGGGCCGCTGCAGGACGCACTTGGCTTCCTGATCAACTGTCCGACTGGTTACCCACCAGCAGAACATATATGTTTCTCCTGGAGTGTCTTTCTGGGCTCTTGCTCTTTAAATTGCACAGGGTCTAACTCTGTAACTGTTCATCGAGCAGTGGCAGTTACTTGCTACCTCTTTCTCCTTTTTTGGCAGAGGAAATGCTTAGTTATTCCCTACCCTGAAAAAGCTTCTTTCTCCTGTAATTACTGTGTGTGTACACCTACTGAAGTCAGCTTTCCATTGCTTTTTTTGGCCCTTTCAATGAGACTCAGAGGGTGTTCACACAAACCGTATGAATAAACCATCCTGCATGTCATCTGCTCTTGCAAAGGGTATTTCTGCATCATGATGTTTGGCAACTATTGTGTAATTATGTGCCTCCAAGAACAGATTCAGGGGATTGATAATCTAAGAGATGCTTGTACAATGCTGTGTTGCCACCTTTGAAAGTCATGTCTTTCCGCTACCACTTAGCCACAATCCTCACACACAAACTGGGTAAATATTTTGTACGAAGGATTCAGCACAAAGTGAGGGCATTCACCTCATGAACACGTGGAGTGTGAGCTATCACCAAATACCTGTTGTCCTTGTGTCCCACAGTAGTTGTGGCCTAGAGGGATCCCAGCAGTTTGAGGGACAGGTCTTCTTGCTAACACTGTGACTCTCAATAGTGCTTGGAGATTTGGAGTTTATTTTGGCAAACTTGTAGTGCAGAGAGTTTCCGGAGTTACTCATTTCATTGATACTTTTATAGGATGCTCAGATGGTTAACTAAAACTAGCTCTATTAGTACCGTTATTTTATGCTAATTTGTTGTTATGTATGTAAAAAGCTTTCAAAATAACATTCATGAAAGCTTCATTGCTATTGTAAGGTTATGCATCACAGAAAACCCCACTACAAATGTTTTGGTTCATTGTTTGGTTTTGTAGACAGATAGTGGAGTGCTTATCTTGAATTATCCCAAAGCTTTGCTTTGGTTGGAATATGTTTTTTGTGGAACTCAGCTTTTATGTAAGGCCAGAATTTACATTTCTGGTGCTTGACGATACTGTGTCTTGCTATATTCACCGATGCGGTCACAGAATTCTAAAATATTAGTTTTACAAAAACTCTGTTCATAGCCCATCATGGAACAGCAGTATCACTATTCTTATTTTTAATTAACATCTAAATGAATTTACCAGCATACAACATTTGAGTCTGTAGCTCTCCAGAAA
Source organism: Tringa tobata (assembly GCA_033628505.1). NCBI lineage: Eukaryota > Metazoa > Chordata > Aves > Charadriiformes > Scolopacidae > Tringa > Tringa tobata. The sequence continues at coordinate 154,081 of JAHREE010000158.1, forward strand.
ACCCTGAGGACCTTTCTGAAATACAGGTACACTTGTTACCTTGCAAGGCTGCAACGCTGTACCTGATTTTAATGTGAGGTTGCATATTTTTATTCACAGGTTTGATACTTCATTCTTACGACCCTTCACGTGATGAGGCATTGTTTGGTGGGAGGGGCAGGACTCTTGGCAGGAGAAATGCGAGGCAAACTCTTTCCTTTTTACACTGTGATAGTTCAGCCCAACATACTCTGCCACAAGTGTTGTGTAAAAGTGACACCAGGACAGGTCAGGGGAGGAAACAGATATGGGTAGGTAATGGAAGTAAAACAGATGGGTGCTCGTGGCCTAGAAAGCCAATTGTAGTATGGATGTGTTGTCTGAATCGGGTTGTTCCTGTCCAAGTCTGGAACTGCAGGAATGATGTTCAGGTGTGTTCACTGAATTATCATAAGGGGAAGAAAGTAGGAGCTTAGTCTCATGTGATACTTCTCCTGGCAGAATGTCAGGTAACTTTCACCCCTGCTAAGCCTTCCAAAATTCATTGCAAATTTATTTTTTTTTGCATTGAAAGCCTTTATTGCTTAAAGAAAATTACTGCTTTCCAAGCAGTATGTTGTACTGCAGGGATTTCTTGCTGTGTCCAAAGACATAAGATACAGCTATATCCAGCACTCATATGCTACTCTTAATGTTTTCAGGAAATCCTATGTAAGCTGTTTTTCTAAAGGGCCAATATACTACAGGCACAACTTCTTTCCTTCACTTGCAAAGTACCTCGGGAGCAGATGTGTGAGGGAGCTGAGCAGAGCTTCCACAAGCACCCTCCAGGGCTCTGTGCAGCTCTGACTACTCCAGAATTAACAGGCCATGGTCTCTGTGAATGTTGAGACCTTCTAACCCTTAACCTTTCTTCTTCTTCCACTGACTTGTGCAGAGTATGAATGGGGAAAACAGTAATTCCTATATCTCTTAGCCCCCCTGCCCCTGATCTGCCAGGCTTACTGTGTTGAAGGTAACTTTGCCTGGTGGTGGAGGATTGACAGCCTTTAGCACAGACATGGAAGTGGAAACTCCAGCTCTCTGTGCTGGGAGCACTGTGTACCTTGAATTATGACGCCTTGTAGGAAACAGCAATGTTACTGAAACATCACCAGAGCTTGTAAATGTGTATTTCTGATTTGTTCTGTGACTTGACTTTTACTTAGGGGCCTGGACACCTTCTGAAAAGCCAGCTCTCTTGCAGAATGTCTGGAAGGCTGAACGGGACTGTTTAACAGGATGAAGTGTCACTCCAGCAAGGCTCTTTGGTGCAGATTCCTGTAATACTTGTAGCTTCTGCTTGGCTGGAGGTAGGGAATCTCTTGCCTGAGAACGGATACTCTACAAGTTAGTGCTTGCTGCTTGCTCACTTTCTGCATGCTGATGTGATAGAGAAGCAAGCCAGGAACCTGACACTCAGGGAACTGTCGGGCTTCTAGCATTGCTCCTGTTTGTTGGATGTACTGAGACCTCAGTGGGAACGGTTTGTCATCTTCTCTTGACAGTTTGGAAAACAGAGGGCTGAACAGATTTGCGGTGGTGATGCAGACTGCCATGTGCCCAGCTCTATCCCAAGAGCTGCTGGTGCCCATCACAGAGAGATTTCAAGGCTGAAGAGCTTAAGCAGGGCACTGAGGCTCTCCCTAAAAGTGAAGCAAAAGGATGGGAGTGCATTCAGTGGGGGCCTAACCAGTGAGTTGTCAGTAGGTCATGGCAGTGTCAGACAGACTCCTTGCTTCTTCAGGCGATGAGAGCATAACTGTAGGGAATGAAGAAATAGGCACAGCTTCTTGCTGGAACTCCTGCCTGTAGAGAAGAAGCTCCAGCAAAGGCTGTCACTCTCCCATTTGTTTTTTCTTTCTCTCTCATATCTCCCTCTCTGGCCATTTGTGCTGCCTGCCTGTTTGTTTATTGGCTGAGTGGCTGCTGAATTATTTACCAGCCTGACTGAATTAAGCAGCAGTGAAAGCAAGGGAGCGAATCCCACTTAAGACTCTTCCAGGGAGAGGAGCGGTGGAGAAGTGGGGTGTGCGTGGGGAGGTGTTGATACGTAGTGCTTAATTAAATGTTCCAGCCCATTCCAGGCAAAACCTTGTGGGAAGAGAATCACCTCCATTGGCCCGAGACCCGGCTGAAGCAAGCCAAGCGCATGGCTAACGCAGCAGCTCGGTGACAGCGTGCCCTGTCTCCCGCCTGAGTGAGGGCCCAGCTGCTGGGAGTTACCTTCAGCCCTTGCCAGTGTGGTGACAGCCTTGCCACATCCCAGTGTGCTGACAAGCGGCCATTCCCCTCCACCATATCAGATGTGTTGTTTGTGATGGTTGGTGTGCTGTAGGGGGTTAATTGGGTTAATAAGTGCATTGTATGTTATTAGAGGCTGAATTGGCAGTTATGCTAACTGTTGCGTCTCCCAAAGTCCCAGAGTTACTGAGGATGCTTAAAAGGACAGTAGTACTGCATACTAAATCAGAGCTGAGTATCTGGACACCAAAGGACCTCTCTTTACTAAATGGTGGTGCACTGGGTGTTTGGCATAAGGAAATGCCTCCTTGTTGGCATATCCCTACCATATCAGCAAGAATGTCCAAGCTTAGCACACAGTCCTTAGCTCGTGCAGCTCCGCTCCTGTCTGTGTGTCTTTCAGCTATAAAGTCTTACAGATGGGGAAAACGAGACATAGATCGCTGTGATACATCTGGTCTGGGTACTCTCTCGCTAGAGCATGCATGCTCCAGTGTGATTGCTTTCTCCAAGCCAGTGTTCCCTACCCTGTGGTGGACACGGCCTTGTGACTCTGGAATGTGCCCTCATCGCAGTTCTTTGTACTGTAGCAGTTGGTTGAAATGTCAAAGATCTTCCCAAGACTCTGTTCTCCTTCCCATCATGTTCTGCCTGTGCTGAAAAGCAGCAGTCTTCAGGTCACTACTTGCCAAGGTACAGAAGCAGATTCTGATTTGTAGAATCGCCACTTTGGGCTGCTTTCTAAGGTTGCACCACTTTGTCACATGATTGTTTGTTACTGTCGCGCCACTGTAGTAATGCCATCCTGGCTCTTCCTATTATATAGGATTCCCAGTAAAGATAACCCAGGGATGCCTTTGTGCCCTAAAATTAGCTTTGAAACATTATTTCTGCGTACTGAGAAGTTTCAAACTATATAGCAGTGTGGGAGTTGAGAAAGGTTGTCATCCTTGCTACCACGGGCTCACATGAAATGCTCACCAAGATTAGTGCTGGCTTCAGTAGGAGCAGAGCTGAGGCTGAGAAAGGGGGAAAGCCACAATGTGCTCCGAGTCATCCATAATGCTGATCTGAAAGGTGCCTCTCAAAAGCAATATAGTACCAGCATGTAGGCCGCACAGCCTTTCCAAAAGATTGATGAGATTATCTGGTGGTTAACCTGTGCTGAGCTCCTTGCTGGTTGCAATGTCTCCAGTTACTCCTTAGGCATAGCCATGTTCATGCAGTATAGCTATAAACTGGGTTGAGACTGCAGAATTTATGACACCTGAGCCCTAACCAAGGAACTGATGCACCTTTTAAATCTATAGACTGTTTCTCTCATATTGTCTTTTCCCTGAAAGATTTTTCATCTCACCTGGTTTAGCCAGGGAAGCCATCCATCCATGAAGATACTTGTGAACCTGGGAGTGCTTTAGTGTCGCATGAACAGTGCAGAGCATCTTTGTCTTAGGCCAACTGATGATTGAGAACTGGTCTGTGTCAGCCCTTTCTTTCACATGTGGATACACATGTTCCAGTCTGTTAGGAAAATCTTAACCCCTCCAATCAGCCTGCTTGCACTGCTGTCTCCCAGACTTCTGACTTCTTAAGGCATCTCTTCCCTTCCAGAATGTGGCATGTCAGAAGAGGCAGCAGATGCAGAATGCAGACTAATCCTTATTGTCTGTAGCATAGCTTTACCATGTGAGGTAAAATACTGTCTCCAGAAGGTAGATAAAGAGGGAACTGGAAACGGCAAGACAAGAGAAGAGCACTGCATGATCAAAAGCACATGCTTTGTGAATTTATCATGAACTACCTCTGTGTGATTCTTTCTACATAAATCAACTGATAACTCACCATGTAAAAGATTATATTCAACAATTCACCTTTTCCTTCCCATTTCTGCTATATCCCTCTTTTGAAGTTCATTGTACAATTGGTGTGAATGTGCTCATGCACACTGCACACTATTGCAGAGATACGTGTGTGGCACATCAAGGTAAGGGATTTTTCTTGAATAACCTATGCAAGTACTGTCATGTTTTGCATCAACAGTAAGTGATTTCATATTGCATAAAGCAAGGCGTTTAAAAGAGTCGATGACCCTTTCTGGCTTTTTTCCAGAGGCTGATCATGTGTCTGTGTTACTGCCCAGCCTTTTCTAATAAGTTAATTCCCACTCTTAGAATTGTAATGGCTGCATTGAGTTGGGCTGCCCTCCACAATGATTACTGACAGAAAAGAAAATGTGCTTTTTCACTGCATTCCAGGGTTCCTCCTCATGCCTTGCCAGCATTTTGTGCAGGTGCCTACACTTTGCACTTGCTCTGAAAACTGAGGCATCAGGTCCAAAAATCACGTTGGCATGAGCATACATGTCACATTCTAAGGCTCTGCAGCAACATTTGAGTCAACCAGTTCTATACTGTCCTTGTGTCTACAACTAAATTAATGTATTTCTTTAATAAGACAACTGTCTTAGATCATCAGCAGACATGGTCTAGCTAGATTTCAGCAAATCACTTTGTAAGGTATCTCATGGGAATATTATATTCTCAGAGAAAACAGGGATTAGCATGTGTTTTGTATAGTAGAAGAGGGGCTAACAATGGGAGACTGAACTGGAAGGAAAGTCATAAGTGTGGAATTCTGTCAGCACAATGTTGATGTATTTCCGAATGTTAATTCTACTACTTCTGTACAGATTTACTGGGCAATATTAGGATTCTGCAGAAGCATTTGTATGTACAGATGTATCAGAGGAGCCGAGGGCCCCTATTCCTTTGCCTTTGTACCCACTGAATGGTACTTGCTGCTCCAGTCTCTGCAAGAGGAAATGACCCTCTCTGGTGCTGCCATCCCCTGCTGTGTTTCAGGGAGATCTACTGCTCTCTGCTCACTGACTGTACTCAGGAGCTGGTATAAAAGCAAATACCTAAGGGATGCATACATCAGCAAAACTTGTTCTCTCTGATTACCCAAGTTAGGCTAGGGATGGGCTTTTTGTCAAAGTAAGGAATTGTAAGTCTGGGTGTCTTCCTCGGACAAGGTCAGAATTTCCCCCTAAGTCTGCTCCTGTCTGCATGTCTGAACCTGGAAGGAGAAGGGGATAGTCCCACCTAGCACATCAAAGGAGAGACAGTATTCCTGGCTGATACCAATACCAATGCCAAAGGGACGTCTTCTTTCTATTGCATGTATAACCAAGCAGATAATAGCTGCACATGAGCATCAGGGTCATCCTGCCTCACACTCGTAATACTGGGTGCAGCTGCCACTGCTGTACAACAGCAAAGTAAAGGTCATTTCCCTGCTTGGCAGACTTGGCAGGGCAATGATGGAAGAGACGCACGTCGGGGAGTGGGTGCTTGGGCAGAATGACTGAGGGAGTCCCAGATAGTACAAGAGGGAGAGATTCAGAGATGACAAGGGAGAAGAGATCACATGGGACTGGAACAGAGGAAGATAGATATCTAGAATAAAAAGAACACAAAGGGTGAAGTACTGTGGGAGGATACAGAGAGGGACTTGCTTTGGCAGGAGTCTGGAGAGAATGTTTTTCTTCTCTTCCATTTTTCTTTGTCAACCTTTACTCTTCTCATCTTTCCCACATAAATATCTTAATCAGCTGCCCACATGGCAAGTCAGTCCAGCACGTATTCTGCACTACTCAGTTCTCAGCGACTGGTTGATCTGTGCTGTTTCTTTTTGGTGGGATGCTCCTCTCCCTTTTCCATTTTCCCATGTGGGTAACAAGAACAAACCTTTGGATCTTGTCCCACCAGCAGGATGTGATGTATTAACAGGAGAAGTGAAGGGAGCCATCCATGCCTAGTGCTTCAGAGCCATTTCCTCTTCCACTCATGGATGTTTGCTAAAGAGGTGTTTTGGTTTAACTGTAGCTTATTGGATTATGTGATTATGGCATTTGAATTCTTTATTAGATCTTTTCTATCGTGGTCCCTGGGGTTGAGAGGGACTTGTTTTCTAGCCTTTGATGTGTTTGAAAAGTCAAGCTATTTGTATCACAGCTCCTTTGCTTTGATTCTTTGATTCCTTCTCTGGGGAGCATTCAGATGTGCAGAGCTCAGCTTTGTGTGCGTCCGCTGCATGGAATGTCTTTGTGGTTTGTTCTTGTACCCGGCACGAATCACCCCTCCTGCTCCCATCTTTGCAAAGTGTCATGAAAGAAGGCTATTGCTGAGCAGTTATTTTGAAAAACTTGTGTTTGCTGAAAGCTATACAGGAAGTTCAGTATTTTAAGAGAAACACAGTACTTTTGCTTGGAGGGGATAGTTGGCATTGCAGTGTGGCATTGCAGCAATGCTCAGATTTCCACTCAGCCACTTTCTTCTGTGTCTAGAAAAAAATCTTATCATTATAGTTCACTTATCAAAAGAACTTTCCTCACGTTCTGTTCTATCTGCTCTTTCCTGATGATTTTGGCTGGGGTGCCAGGAGAGAACTCCTCCTAACCCCATAGTGGGAAGTGAGAAGCTTCTGCTCTGGTGCTTCACCACAAAGCAGCACCGTGCGAGCAGAATATCAGAGAAGGGAAATTTGCTTAGCCTGCAAGGGAAGGTCAGGCCCAGCCTGTTAAACCCTGCCAAGAAGGGTCAGTGTGGTGAACCAACTTACCTGTCATTTGTCACCTGTCAGTGCTGAGCACGATACACTTAATAGCACAGTAGTGGAAAGGGGCAAAGGGGATTTTAGATGGGGAGAGGTGAGGTAAGCCATAACTAGTGACAACACTGAAGGAAAAACTCCATCTTGGAGCTGCTGAGTTTCTTTTGTGAGCTCAGATGTTTTCACACACGCTCTTAATACAAGGTAGAGCTACATCCATACACCCTAACAGCCGTCCGCAGTTGCGTTCTCCACAGTCTGTCATATCAGGAAATGGGACAAAATAAAAGGGTGACTGAGCTCTTGTGGACATAGGCAATGACTGCAGTACGAAGATTTGTGAGGCGGTGTTCCTACTGGTGGATAGCACAGGTGTAGTCTGAGCTGTTGACTGATGGAGCAGAGAGGAGTCTCCCATGCTTATGTTAATCTGGAATTAATCTCCCCACCCAGCATGGGTGAAAAAGGGGCTCATTGGCCTCAAGGAGGACACTGTTGTTAAAGGCCACTCCAGCAACAAGAAACAAGGGGTTCCGCCCCCCCTCCTCCTTTCCCTGTAGGATGAGCTAATGCCTGTGTCCCTAGTGGCTGGTTTGCATATAACCTCTGCTGCATGGATGGTTACTGCCGCATTCCTGCTTTTCCCAACACTGAGAACATGCATCTTTTCTCCTTTGGTTCCTGATTAGCTTCCAGCCAGTGCCACGTCCCTGTATAACGTACTCACATGTACTCCATGGCACAGGCTGCTTCAGTGTTGAAGCATATACTAGTTGAAAACAAGCAATTCGGTAACTGCTTTTTCTCCCAAGATGCAGTGTGGAAATAACTTTGCAAGGGTTGTCAGTGCCCAAGCAGTGATTTGGTTCCCATATCCTGCTCTTGTTTTGCGTGGCGACAGCTAGCGGAGCAGGCTGTGAATGCTGAACCTGCATTCTCCCTCACCCCCAATACTTGTAGCTTTAGTGGGCCTGAACTATTTTTAAAGGAAACCTTTCAAATGTCGTTAACAACAAAGTCATAACGGCAGCCTCTGACACAGCTGGAAAACATCTGCAAACACTTGGAACAGGTAATAGTTTGATGAGGGCAAAGTTGTATCAGACTGCACATGGCTCTTGGGGATTAAAAGCCTTAGCTGGGGTTAGCACAACCTCTGGTGTGGCTTGGAAGCACATTGTGTTCAGGAAATACTGGTAAATCGTGGCAGCCTCTTGCTTCTGGAGAGTGTCAGGATGTAGGATACCAAACGAAAAGATAATTTACCTGACAAATGTAGCCCTGCTCTTTATGGAATTTTCTTCTTGAATTTGCTCATTATTCAAAAGTTGTTGGATTTCTGTGACATTTTGTATGGTGAAGAGTGAGCTTTTTGGGTTGTCATAGGCTGTCCTTTAAACAGCTGCCTACACTTGGTAACTGTGGTCACTGTTTGTGGTTAAATGACTAATGTTTTACATTCCCTAACCTTGAAAATAGTTATGGTTCAGATTTTGCTGGGATTAGTTTTGTTGTTCTGTTTCTGTAGACTTAGGCAAGTGGCTTTCTGCTGATGCAGACAATCATGGGAAGCATCTTTGAAGCTTTATTATTCACAGCAGCTGTGGCAAGAGCACAGCAATAACAAGAAGAGTGATTCCCATGGCCAAATAAATATTTGTGATGCTTCTTTTACTACATTTGCTCTGAGGAGTGTATGTACGGTCAGGATGTCATGGTTTTTATGTTCCTGCTATTTTGGCTTGAGATCTGTATGGTGATAGGGAGATCCTAAGGTGTGAGGACCACGCTGTGTTGTCAATGTAGCAAAAAGACCGTGGTGTATTCTGTGTCCTCTCTACCTGTCACCTCAGGATTACTGGTGTCTCAATGACTTTTTTTTTTTCTCAATAATTTTGGTTGAAATGCCAGGTGAAGTAGATTTGGTATTATTCTGATCATTATGGAGCCATCAAACAACACTGCAGTTGCCCTATACGTGATGATATTATTTTTCATGCCAGGAAAGCTACAGCTCATCTTTTTTTTCTATCCTAATAAGGCACACTTTTCACTCGGAACAGGAACACTCAGAGTGTGAAGCACCTCCTACATACAGAAAGAGATAGCAGAGACTCAGTGCTCCATCTGTCTCTCATGGTGTTCTCTGGACCTGTGTGGTGCTGTTGCAGAGCAGTCCACGCTGCTGCTACATAAGATGCCCATTAGAAAGACTCTGATTTTATGGGCCTTTCATTTTAATTTTATCAGCTACGCTTTATGCAGAGTAAATAATGTCAGAAGACCTTACTGGAAAGACCGTGGCAGAAGTTCTAGATCTGTGCAGTAACCTCTGTGTTGGAGACACTGTTACTGAGTCAGGATTCACCAAGAAGACTTTTCAGAGTTTGCAAAGAGGTAAGCTGAGATAAAGGAGATAATTCAGTCATTTCTTAAATTCACTGTAAGTACCTGGTCCAGTAACTGCTTTGTGTCTTACTGTGTCAATCATCATGGACTAATCCATGAGAAGTCTTGTCTGCGGGTTGTCCAATTGACCTCAATTTGAGCACTCTTGGGAGTGGAGCAAGGAGGCATGTGTCTACCAGCAAAACAGGGGAATACCAGGCTTCAAAACTTTGTACGCCACACGTATCTGCATAAACTATATTGGTAAGGAGTAGGGTTCTTTGTCAAAAGCACTGGGACAGCCAATATATTATAACCTATATATATATTTTTATATATTATATAAATTTTATGTATATAAAATTATGCAGATACAATTATTAACATAATTATTAACAAATGTGGAAGTTAATTCATTAACATTATTCTCTTCCCTAAAGAAAACACTAGTATCACAGTTGGATTAGAGGCAAACATTATCTTCCAGATACAGCTGTGCTAGTAAAAGATATTGCCATCACCAACTGATACAACTCGTTACACTGGTCACTGGAAGAGCCCCAGGCAAAGTTGAGTGTCAGGCAACTTAAGCAGTTTCAGTTGTTGGCCACAGAAAACCTGTTGGCTCTACCTGAAGAAAATTAGAGAGTGCTCACAAGAAGTGTTCCTTTGGAAATCTGGTGGAAATACAGCCTCCGTAAGGACAGAAGAAATGGGAGGAGTTAAGTGAGCAGCTGGGGGAGTTAAGCGCTGGTTCTGGGTGANTATATATTATATAAATTTTATGTATATAAAATTATGCAGATACAATTATTAACATAATTATTAACAAATGTGGAAGTTAATTCATTAACATTATTCTCTTCCCTAAAGAAAACACTAGTATCACAGTTGGATTAGAGGCAAACATTATCTTCCAGATACAGCTGTGCTAGTAAAAGATATTGCCATCACCAACTGATACAACTCGTTACACTGGTCACTGGAAGAGCCCCAGGCAAAGTTGAGTGTCAGGCAACTTAAGCAGTTTCAGTTGTTGGCCACAGAAAACCTGTTGGCTCTACCTGAAGAAAATTAGAGAGTGCTCACAAGAAGTGTTCCTTTGGAAATCTGGTGGAAATACAGCCTCCGTAAGGACAGAAGAAATGGGAGGAGTTAAGTGAGCAGCTGGGGGAGTTAAGCGCTGGTTCTGGGTGATGATGACTGGCCGTGTCCTTAAACACCCTTATACCACTGGAGTGACAGCAGAAAACTGTCTGCATGTAGACACATCCTTTGTTATTGCCTATAAAGGAAAGTTTCAGCAAATCTTAGATGACTTCTTTGCCTGACATAAACAAACAAATTACGGTAGAGGGTAGGTACAACTTCTATGTAACTGCTAAGGTGCCTTCCCAAGATTATGTGAAGTCGGTGGTAGACCTAGAAATACAACATAGGAGTCCTGGCTTCTTAGCTATCTTCACTAACCATTAGATGATACTTCCTCCAGATGTTTCAATAAGGGGTGCTGTAAAAAGTTCTTGATGCTGCTGTTGCAATTCCTCATTTCCAAGGGACTGCGTGCCTTTATGTTTTTAATATCATTGCTTTGAAGCACCGTTGCTAGAAGTGACAGCGCCAGAAATAATAATAACAATAATAATCTGCATAGCATAACAGGCATTTTACCAGCATGTAGGAGCACAGAGGTCTCTGTGTGTTTTGTATTAGCACACTGAAAAAATCTTAGTGAGTCTATCTGGAATGCATAGGTGGGAACCTTAACCTCTCGCATGCGGACAAGAAAATTGTATGCTGACCTGAAGGCTGCATTAAATGAATAAAAGGGCACGTGAGCTTCATTCCTTTGGCAGTGCTAGGTCTTTCTGGACCTTATCCCTTGACAGTCTGTTCGGGCTTATGTGTTTAATATCCATGTGACACCAGAGTAGTTAATTTACAAGTATTTTTCCAGTTTCTTCAGTCATATTTAGTTATTCTTTACCATAGACCAGAAAAGACAGAGGAAAGGCAAAAGCTAACTCAAAGCTTAAAATTCTTTTTTCCTCTGCAAATTCCATCCTTATTTCTGCCATAGTCCATGTTCAAAACCCAAACAATAAAACATACAACTGTAACATAGGGGAATTGTCCAAAAAAGGACGATGTCTGAAGGTTTATGATTAGGTTTTATGTTCCTCTCTTCTACAGAGCAGCACTTCCTGAATGTTTCTGTGGTGGGAAAAGCATCCCAGCCATTTCCCCTTGTGGATGATGGTGTAATTAGAGCCCTAAAGAAAGAACCCATGACACTAAAAGGCTATAAGTACTGCAGATTTAGGACAACAGGTTTCTATGGAAACTGAAGTGAAAATAGGACCTTAAATGGGTGAATAACAATAATATAGAGTTCTCAGTTTGGATCAGTCTGGAAGTTGCACTAAAATACTGCTTGTCTTTCAGGCAGTTATTTGCATAACCTTTTCCATGGTGCTCTCAATGAAACCTTGCCCCCCCCCCCAACTCTTAAATTTCTATACAGAAACAGTCTTGCCTTAAGAAAGAAAGAAAGTTGAAGAATTTCTAGTGGATGGCATACACCTATTTATGGATGTTATCAAAATAATTTGAGCATAAGATAGGGAAATACGCAACATAATAAGTTATGGCATCCATTGTGATCACTAGTACTACTGTGTTAGAGTCCTTGGCAGTAGCTGAAAATTTTCCTGCATCAGATGGAATATGAAGTCTTCTTTTATTCTGGTTCATCTATGGTGCACTGGAAAGATGGGGCAGTGCCAATGACACATTTGCGATACCTCTGTGCAATTCACTGCATGCTGAACTTGCCAGTTGTTGATAGCTAATTGTCTTCTGAAATTCTGGTGGAATGCTTTGCTTTCTAAGACTAGGTCTTGTGTCTACAGTGGGAGGTCCTTTCCTTTGGCTCTCCAGTTTCTGAGAAAATTGGGAACAATCTCTTATTGGCAGGAAACCTTTTCAGTATTTTCAGTAGAATATGGTGTCTTGCATTGGCTGTGCCATGCTTTAAGCAACATCTGAAAAGGCCACCACTAGAAATGCTCCAGGGAAGAACAAAAGAGGACTTTGCATTCTTTGCACTGTGATTTTTTTTTTTTCCTTGTTGAAAATTTAACAACAGTGGAAGAAATGAAACTGCAGCAAGGGAAAGATTGAACTGCTAGTGACAGAAATGCCCATATTGTCCTTTCTGTTTCTGTAGGAACAGCCATGCAAGCTTTGTAGTAATAAATATACTAACTCAGGGATATTTAAGAAAAAACTATTGTAGATTACAGATTTCTCTGCAACTAACCTGTATAGGCTAAATACATAGCAATATATATGTGGAATTATTGCTAAAATCGGCAGCAACTGAACTGGGACACATTTGTGCTGTAACTGACTGTGAAAGCTTATCATCCCCCTGGCACTCTGAATGGTTCATGTCCTCTACAGCCTGAAACATGAATTAATTTTGCAAGCAGTGGGGTAGAAGTCCCATAAGCTGCAGTTTAACTCTTTGCAAACTGTCCCAGAAGAGCCAGCCTTATAATATGCTGGGTCTGCTTCCCTGTCAGCATTGGTGCAAAGCCACTGTTCCAAATAGGAACCACTTCAACCAGTCCATTGCCGGTCTTTGAATCTGAGGGAAGATCCTGATTTGTTGGAGTGCATCACGCATACAAGTGCCAGTGATTTCTGGTCTGAAGCTTGTGTCCTTCCATTTGAGTTTTAGTTAAATAGTGCAAGCTTCCCTGACTCTCTAGCTTTATCTTGCCATAAATGAGAGAGAAACTGCTTCTCTGTGCATTTATCCAGAATCTCTCATTGCATGGCAAGCCAGGCAGATTCATGATCCTGGCTGCTCTACTTGTGCAGGCTCAGGGCATCATCCAGATGCTGAGGCGCTGGTTCCAGGCAGCCTTTCCACAAAATAAATGCTGTTAAATTTTTGATCTGATTGGCAGCCCTGGGAATTCAGTTCAAGTCCCTGGGGAGAGGGAGGAGAGCATTTGTTTTCTCTGTGGCTATTGTAATGAAAATGAATAAATTATTCTCCCTCCCCCCCCATCCTCAGGTTGTCACTAGCCTGGATTAATTTTGTGTATGTTTTTCATATTCCTTCCGTAGCTGCTTCTTGAGAAGGGGATTGCCTGGTTTTCTGTTTGAGTTCAAAGCCAAGCTACCTGATAGGTGTGAATCCAGGAAGGGAAGGCAAGCGACCTGGCTGAAGCCTCTCCAGCCTAATGGCGATCTGAATACTTGGTGCCCGGGTAAAGAGAGAGACTTATTGGGGCTGATGGGAGCAAGGCTGGTCACACTGGCCATCTCATTTAGCATATCTCATCATTGTTCTCTTCTTGTTAAGACATTACTTGATGATTTGCCCATGTATTTGCCTTTTATTCTTGGCAAATGTAAGTTATTCACGGCTGAGCTGGGGCCTAGGTGTTCCCCTTGTCTGCCTCCTGTTCACCTGTGTGCATCTAAGGTGGGATATTAGCTCAGAGCACTCACCAGTGAAGAGCTGCAGTGAGGGTTAGGTCAGGCACAAATGAATTGGAGGTGAACAGCAGCTGGGACCTGGTGCAGGGGGTGGGCTGCAGCCTCAGGAGTCACTTGGGGATGCTGCACCGCAGACGGGCAGCCAGGCCTCGGAGTCAGAGCAGGGACTACAGGGACTAACCCTGACGTGCTTGGCTGATGAAACCCTGTCTAGCCTTTATTTGCATTTTAGCATAGTTAAACTTCATGCTCATAGAAGAGCTTGCAGGGAAAAATGGCATATAGATTTTTGGGCTGAATTTTTCTTCACTAAGACTTTCTGCTCTGTCTCTTGCCTTTTGAAGGGAAAAATGAAAATAGAAATGTAGGGTTTGGGGGAGAAACTTTCATTTTGAAAATGCTTTTTCTTTTACAGATCTGATTTATGGTTAGTTCCTCCCCCAGAATTTTCTTCTGAAAAGCAAGCAATATTTCTCAACCAGCTTTGTTTATATGTTTAAAATTACTTACAGGCTTAAGCATCTTGCTGAATCAGAGCTTTAAAACAAACGTTTTCTTATCTTAACTATAATACTTAACTTATGTAGGGACATTAACTATAATGGTTATATGCTCTCTATTTTATGTCATAATTATAGGTCTTTAAAAACCTTTTTTAAAAAAATGTATGTAATTATTATAGAGATCAGAGGTTTTACCTTAAAATGTCAGGCATTTGCATAAAAAAATTACATATATGAATGCTAATCAGGGCCATAGAAAGAGAAAGGGAATTTCTCTAAATTCCTTGCTCTGAATTAGGACTCCAAGGTCGGAGGTCGGGCTAAAAATACAGATGATGACACCAGCTGTATTCCCCAAATCCTTGCACAATTGCAGAATTGTCTGATTTTTCTGTTGGCCATCATTTTGTCAGGCTGGTCGGGAGTGCTGACACGCGCCTTGCTGGTGCTGCACTGGAGTTTTAATACCTTGTTGAGCTGAATGAGAAACATGCACCTCTTTTTAAAGCAATTGATTTAGTGATTTATAATCTGTGGATTGTAGGCTCTTCTGAGAGCACCAAGGGGAAGTGAGCCTGTTATCAGTGTGCTTGGATTTGCTATACAAAGCCTAGGATTGACACTGGGAAATTTTTAGGATCTGCAACATGGAAAAGGTTGGTAACTGTTGGTTCAGACTGTCAGCGGTCTCAGCAGTCAAAGCTGCTCCTGGTTAAGATCTGGACATCTCCTCTCCAGCCTTTACCAGGGGTTCTGGGTCCATTCTCAGTCATTCCGTGTTCCCAAAAGTATTATAAAAATGGAAAGTGTTCAGGGAGACGTGATTGCTCTTAGAAACATGAGGCAGCTTCTACAGAAAAAGAGAGATTATTTAGGTTGAAGATGGGGGTAATGATGGAGAGTTACTCTGGAAGCATGTGAAATAAGGACTAGTATGATGATGGTAAGGAACTCCTCTTTCTGCATTTTACAGTAGAAGAGGAAAGAGATGTTGGATAACTTTGAAAAATAATTTTTAAAATGGCTAAAAAAAATGTTGTCACATGCTGCAGAACATCTTGCCAAAGGGTGGCACTATGCCAGGAGTTCAGCAGGATCCAAAGAACTAAGGAGGGAAATTTTCCAAGGCAGATAAAACAAGCTGGGCATCGAACTCCCTTTGGAAATTAGGTGAATGCTGAACCTGCATTCCTGATCTTGTTACCCCGTCATTGTCTCTTAATTGCTGGGAGCCCCAACAGTTGAATTAAAAAAGATAAAATGAAGTAAAATGGTAAAGCTGCAAGAACCCTGTATGTCAAGGCATAAACCTCTGACTTGTCCCTGCTAGGAAGGAGCTTTCCCTCTGGGCAGATTGTTCTGTAATTTGCCTGCTGTGAAGCTCCCCACGTTTACATCTTTGCAAGGGATCGTTTAACAAAAAGGATAACAAGCAAAAAACTTCCAAAATCCGGGAGTGCGTGAAATCCTGAGGATTGACGCTGACACGGGGCGAAGGTGCTGCTGTTGGTGCGGGTGGGATGGTGCTGGCTGCCTGCCACCATCCCACATCCAGTCGCCTCTGCTCCATTTGGAAGGGGAAGGAAGGCTGAGCATGTTTGAAGGGGAAATTATTTTTCTGAACTTGTTTGAATGTTGATGTTAATTTGTCATGTTTTGTGATAAAGTCTTGAGTATCTGGAAGCTTTTTGTCTGTGATAGTCAGTGCAGCAAATCTACACTGGCCCAGAGCAAC
The DNA here is from genome assembly GCA_033628505.1 of Tringa tobata. NCBI lineage: Eukaryota > Metazoa > Chordata > Aves > Charadriiformes > Scolopacidae > Tringa > Tringa tobata. The sequence continues at coordinate 170,098 of JAHREE010000158.1, forward strand.
CTTCCCCAGCACATAAATCTTATAGAAGGATTTCTTTCAAAGCACAGGCCTCTTGCACACAAGCTAAATGAGCATATTCTCATTTAGGAAGTAATTAATTGATGATGAGCAAGGACTGAAAAGGAGATGCTTAAAATGGACACACTGTAGCCAAGTAGTATCAGCATTTACCTACAGCGTTCATATCTGTAGATAAATAGCGATGCTATAATAGTATTGTTCTGTCTGTCTTTTTAACATTAGAATGGCACATATTCAGGTGAGTATATGGAAGGAAACCATGCTATTTTCTTTCAGACATGCTTGTGTGCTATTTTAAGATGGCATAATTTTCTAATAGTGTTAGCAGCAAGCTTGCTGTAGTTTATAAACCTCTAACTCAGCAGTGGTCCATGATGGAAAGAGAGTGCATCTGCCTGCATAAGTCATCCCCCTGCATCTTGCTTGCAGTTTGAATACTAGAAAAACAGGACTTTTTTCAGCCAAATTAATATATAAAAGCTAAACTATATCCAGTTGTGAGACATCTAAGGCAATTTTAGTGTCAGACTTTGGGATTGTGATTTACACTATGTGTGCCTTTTGACTGTGGCATAGAATAGCTTTAAAATATCTTCTGATGGAACATGTGCTGCTGCCATCTTTGTACTGGTTTGGGCACAGTCAGAGTCCACAGGCATCTAGAGTAGAGCTTAGTGTCTTTATTGTAATGCACTTTTTTTCTTTACGGTTTTGATTTACAATTTTTTCCCTCTGAGTCATAGTGAAAAAAAAACCTGTAATTTTTGATAAATTCTTTTGTGTGGAAAAAGGCAATAAAGTGTTATCTTTCACAATCTATAGTCATTGTTTAAAAAAAAAAAGTGTTTCACTACAGATGAGACCCATTACTAGAAAGGAGCACAAAAGCAGAAGAATACATTCCACAACTTCCATTCGTATTAGCAGATCTGATTCTGCAGTCATGGGTACCAGTTTCATCTGGAACAACCCTGATTGTTCAGCCAGGGAGAAGTGAATGCACCATCGTGCTCATTCCTTGGATGAGAGGACAGAATTGAGCCCGGGGAATGTTGATAGGCAGGCAGAATAAAGCTGATGGTATATTGCAGGGAGAGTGTCTTCAGTCTGAATCTTCTGTTGGTGTGTACAGCTGTTCTGTGCAATATACTGCAGAGATTCTGTGCATGTTTTATTGCATTAGAGGACAGTGCATGCCTTGGATGTAAGCATTAATTGTTTCTACTGCTCAGTGTTTGATCCTTACACTGATTTGCTAGATGCAGAGCAGTTGCTGCAAGATGACACTGATGGCATCTGAACAGATTACTAGGACCTGCAGTTTGCTGCAGGGCAGCAACCCATGTGATAGAGATTAGGGGTCAAAATCTGCTCCCCTCTATGCTGTTGTAAATACCAATAGTCCAATTGATTTTATCAAAGTAACTCTGGATTTAAACTGGTGTGATTAAGGACATCTGACCTTGTTTTATTACGTTTGTTAATACATACAATACTGTACAGCAGCAGTCTTTGTAATGGCAATCAATAGAAGAGATTTCAATATGTTGCTGAGATTTTTGAAGGAGTCTAAATAACTGTAACATGAGCCTTTCATTAACTTCAGTGGTCCCATGTTTAAGTGTCTGAAAACCTCAGCTGTATAGTGTAAAATGGAAATGATGTTACAATGGAGTTTTATGCAACATCCTCCAAAGAGAATGCCCTCATTTCAGACAGAGATGTGAGGAAGAACAGTGTGCTGCAGGATATTGCAGAGACATCATGATGCACAAGATATATAACACTGATTATACAGGATGAAAAGCCAAGTGAGTGCAAGTAACGTTAGTGGTTACTCATGGATTTAGTACTTGATCTTATTACTGTGAAAGCCTGTAGCAAAATGTCCCCCAGCTCAAGGGGGAAGAGAACCAAACCCTGCTGTTAAGCTGTAGAGCACAGCCATCTTGTACATGCTGCAGAGAGAATAGTGCATCGTAATGCAGATTACATTTGTTTGCTGCCGCGTCAGGGAATCTCCTGGTGATGTGTGCTCTGTAATAGAAATGTCACTTAGCCTGCCTGCTTTTGTAAATAAGCGAAGTTATTTTCATACTACTTTTATTAAATTCACGGCTGCTGAAACAGCTCTGAGTGGCAGGGGTAAGCCAGCTTTACCTGCAGCCGCCCTGGCACGATGCAGAATTTTGATGCTTGTTCCTCCAAGGAAGAACAGCAATTTTGTTCTCACACCTCCTGCCTGACCTTGCAGTTCCCTTGCACAGCGAATGTTGAGGGGAGGCTCATGGTAGTGGTGTGGGACAGATAGATTTCTCCTTGCCAGGGGAAGTAACCCTTGCCCATTGTTTCTCCTGAGCCTCCCTGGGCAGAAGAACCCAGGGACTAGTGCCTCTCTTGGCCTTTGAAGTGGGAGCCATCACTGGCCGTGTGGGTGGCTGCATGGGAGGCTGGGGCTCAGAGGAAAGAGCAAAGCGCCTGCTAAACCTGGGTCCAGCGTCTTGTCACCTGCTCAGAGCCACTTCTGCATGTAGATTGCGTCTGGCTGCATCCTGCTTTGGGGTTGTTTGCACTGTGGGCATGCCAGGGTGGCCAGCAGCCACTGACTTACTAATGATTTCATAAATTATGTATGTGCCAGAGTTTAACTGGATGGCTACTGGGCCCTGTTTCTGACACCTTCAGGATGGAGTCTTTCTTTGAGCCTTGTGATCTTTTGCTCTTTGGATTTTGGGGTTACATCAGCTGCTGATACTTCCTGGGAACTTGATCCTTCCATAGGTGACCAGCTATCAAAATGACAGTCACAAATCTGATAACTGATACTTACTTTTTCCTGGTGCTTCATACACCCCCTCTTCCCATTTGCTAAAGGTACTCACTGACAAAACACAGGCTGAACTGGCTGAAGAAAACAGTGCAGGCAAGCAGAGACAGTATGGTCGTGCCTTGTGCTCTGCGAGGCAAAGTGTGGGTGAGGCAGTGGCAGTGTAGTGTCTTGGTGAAGCCCTAAGCTAGTACACAAGAGGCTCAAGCTCTTTCCTAGCCCTGTTTCTGGGCTGTTCTATTGCTCCTCAACTGCATGCGTTACTCCCCACTCTTCCTGTGAAATGTTAAGATTTCAGGGCCAAGGACTGTGGCATATTAGCATGACATCTAATGAGGCAGGCAGGGCTTTAGTCCTTGGCTGGAGTTTTTAGGCCAGGTGCAAATGTAATTGGTGTTTGGTGTTCTGTTTGGTTTGTTTTAAAACGCCATAGCCTGTCTGGGTATGAGTAGAGGGGTTGTTGCTTAAGGAAAAGTAGACATAAGTGTTCATAGAATTTCTAGTGTAACAGGCTACATACTACTACATCTATGGACATTATTAGCTGATAGAAACAACAAAAGTAAGCTTTTACTCTTTCCTCTCATCTCTGCATTATCTATCAATCTGGACTGTGCTCTGCTTAAAAATGACCAGCAGATTACAGGGCCTGTCCTCTCTGACCTGTGTCGCACTGAAAGTGATGGGGTCACAGTCTTGTGGTAACTTAGACTGAAGGATCTTTTATTAATGGAATTGATGCACCAGTAGTAAAGAGTCAGAGTTGAACATGTGGCTGAATTTCCCTCACTGTTCATCTCTTTGGTCTGAAAACTCTTTGTATTTACACTCCAGTTTCTGGAAGGCAGTTATGTGGAGCCCTGTGCTGTTGATTTTAATTAACTGTCTGAGTAGAAGCAGCCACCAAAGGCAGTGTTGAGGCTCTGTCTTCATTGAGAGGAGCTGTTGTGTTGTGCGGTAGCAGTGAGGAGTGTGCCAAGGCTGACTTAGCTTGCCGGTCTGAGAAGTTTCTGTTACCAGTTCTCCCATTCATGAAAAGAAAATCCCATTCATCTTCCTCGTACTCAGTTCTGCCCTCTGTAGTAGGTTAGAGGGATTTAACTCACAGCACTGGGAGCAGGAAGTTTGAAGTGTCAGACTCATTTACTTCCTTGACTGTCCCATCATTTCACCCTGACCAGCTGCTGCATATTGAGCTATGAGGACTGCTAGCCCTCAGTGCATTAGTTTATCTCCTAATTTTCTTCCCTCAGGAGCTAGGCTCTGTAATAAGCCAGGGAGGTTAGAAGATCTGTGTGAGCGTTAAATGGATCTTGCAGCTTTGACACAGCTCCAAATCAGACCAGAATCACTGCTTCTCAGCTCTGTCATTATTGCTGTAACAACTTAATTATTTGATTTCCAGTTGCTACTGTTTTGTTGTTGTAGACACTGTATGAACATAAAAAAAATTATGGCCTTTGCCCTGAAGCTCTTGCAGTCTTGCATACGCAAGGCAACAGACTGATGCAATGAGTGCGTATGACCAGGCAATTCAAAGTATAAAGCAACAGTTGGGTTTTAGCCTCGGGTCCTCATGGTTGCCAGGTGTTGGTCTTGTGGTTACGTTTCAAGTTTGCCCTCTCCTGGATGCAATGGGGCAGGCTTGCTTGTCTATCATTTATGCGAGTGTAGTACTTTGTTTTGTATTTAAACAACGTAAAATGTTGTTTTACTGCACAGTTTGAATGAGACAAGAAGCCTGAGATGACTAGTGGGGGGACTGTCCTGTGCCAGGTAGAGCTGACACAAGCCACTTATGGATAGCTGTTGGTTTTCATTGCCCTGTCCTAGTTTCATTGCAGAATCTGGTATTAGTTATCAAAATATCATCCCCATGGTATCTTTGACTTCCTCTGTTGGCTTTCCCCTGGTTACTCTGACCAACATAGTTAGTTCATAGAGATGTTGGGAAGAGGATACTCTCGTAGGAAATCCAGACACGTGATCTAGACAATTAAGCTCACTGGATAGATAATAAACTCCAACAAAGAACACTCAAAGTCAATAGCTGTGGCAAGTTGTTAGCAAATATTCCAGATAAGTAAGATATTCCAGGAAGTATTGCAAGTATTCTGGTGTGTAGTATGTTTGCATGAACCATCAGATACACTGTTACACTGTTAAAACAATGATTGGAAGTATCTATTTCTCTTGTTTGGGTTTTTTTTTAAGGTAGTTTGACTTGGGCTTGGCTTGACATTTTAATAATTTAACTAATTGTGGTTATGCAATATGACTTTTTGCTGGTATGGTTGCAGTTTAAAAAGTCACAGTACGAAGTTGGGTATAGTGGTACATAGGTTATTAGCAGGCCGAGGAGGGGAGGATGCTGTCAGAGCTCAGGAGGAGCCAGAGGGGATTGCCTTGCAGGGAGGCAAGATTCAGCTTCCAGCAAGCAGCACTCAGCTCCTGCCTCTGGGCTCTCACTTCTGCAGCCGAGGGCTGGTGTTTTGCTTCTCTGTGAAACAGCAGCCACTGCGAGGTCCTTCCAGGCATTGTGTGCAGCCGCGAGACTACAGAGAAGAGGGGAGGGACAGCACGGTGGTGTTGCAAAGCAGGGAAAAAGAAGGGTAACATGCCTCCGCATATTACTGCGCTCTGGGCAGTGCTGTGAGAGGGGACTGTCCCATTTTTCCTGCAGGAACAGTGAAATCTGTTCAGAATGCCTTTAAAACGAGGTCTGCCTGGATGGGGAGGTTGGTAGATATGTTGGTATAACAAAGCGGTGCAGCTTTCTAGTGCAGACCGAGCCCCAGCCAGAGCTCCAGTCGTGTTCCTGTTTGACACTGTGTGACTTACTTTTAGAGATGTGGAGAACCAGAAGTTTTATGGGCATTTGCTTCCTTCATAAAACCTGATGTGCTCTATGTGACACCAATGAACAGGGTTAATAATTTCTGGGAGGTACCTCTGTGTATGTCAGTACCTCAAGGCACTGAAATCTGGTGAGAAGTTGCTCTGATACTTGTCTGTTAGTGTCAGTGCTGCAGTCTCATAGGTCACAGTTTTATAAAACTGGCCTCTCTTATTTTCACGTCTTCTTGAAAAATCAGTTTTTCTTCCCTTTCTCACTTTGTTTCATTACTGGCCAAAGCATGGTTTCTTCAAGTGCATAATCCTGCATTGGCATGCAGTCTTTTTGGCTGATCTTGATTTCAACAGACTTTGCAGAAGAGGTTATTTATATCACTGAAGTTTGCGAGATCTGACTTGTCTTCATCTGTATGTAACTAGTAAGTCTTTGATAAATTAAAGTTCTACCCAAGTAAGCATGTAGAATCCCATCATCTTTGGAGTAAGTGCTCTTCCTCCCTGGTTTTGGGAGAACATCAGCAAGAAACATGTTTCTTTTGGTACTCTATTTAACAGACAAAAGAAACAAGCAATACCACCAATCTCTGATTTAATTCAGCCATTTTTGTGGATTTTTTGTTTGTGGGTTTTGTGTTTGTTGCGTGGAGTTGGAAACAATTTAAAAAGTAGTTTTTCCCAACAATAGAGATCTTTCCTGACATGACAGCCTTTTTGTCTTATCAGACCTTTTTTTTTTTTTTTTGTGGTCTTGCTGCTTTCATGTTATTTTCTTAAGCCCTCTTTGCTGACAGTAAACTTTTTGATATATTCTGCTTTTGAAGTACTAGTTATTATTGCCCATTTTGTTTTGGCTTCTCTGCTGTTGTTTTCTTCTTATTGATGGCCTGGCCGACCTCTATCCACTTGCTTTTAATGAACCTTGTCTCTTTCTGAAGCGTCTTCAGAAATTAAATTATGCCTGTGAGATTACACATCTTTGCCTGCTCCTAGATTTCTTTCTCCATAGGGAAGATTTGTGGCTGGACTTTGCAGGAATGACATGAATAAGGAAATGGTTGAGAATCTTGGATTTCTGTGCTTTGCAGGCCTTGGTGGGGAAAACACGGAAGGTAAGTACCACAGCAGAGGAGTGTGTGTGAAAGCAATCAGTAAGCCTTGTCCTGAGTCGCATGTAACTGTAATTTTGGTTGACATCAGTGGAGTAGCAAGTGTACTCGTGGGAAAGATGGCAGAACTGGGACCATAATTTGTACAAGAATGGGCTTGAAAAAAAACAGCACTGAACTAAGCAACCTTTGTACAAACGGCCTTTTCAGGTGAGCCTGTGCAAGATAGACCACGCTCTCAGAAAACCTAATTAGTCCAGGCAGAATGCCATATCAACACAGCTGTCTTGCTTCTAGTTCCTTACTATTGCTGAGCAAGCTTAGCTGGAATTATCTACTGAGCTCTGTGGGAGAGATTCATCCTTCTCCCTTCCCACTGCTTTGGTTACTTCTCCTTTCCTGAAGGAGCTGAAAGGAGTGTGGCTCTTTCGGTACTAACACAGGTTGCTGGGACATCCATACTGCCTTGTGTTGCTGATCTACCCCTCTGGGAGCCTGGTGAGAATGACAGTTGTCAGCAGAGCCTTGAGACTGCTGGCTTTGTGAATGCTGCTGCTCAGATTCTAAGGATATGTCAAGTCCTGTTTCTATACTGTGGTTAAAAAGTAGTGGGAGTAATTAGATTTCTTTCTCCTTGCATTTTGTGGTGGCACAAATAGCTTTCATTTTTAAAAGAAGGCATTTTAAAAGAAGCATATATCTCATCAGTTTGCTAGGAAGGTGAGACTTGGGATCTGAAAACTTGGGTGGAGTCTTAAGAAATACCCTAGCAAATAAATGGTTAATCAATAAAGCAGAGCATATAAATAGGATGGAGGAGTATAATTATCATGGGATAAGCAAATGATTAGAGTGTTATGATGCTCAAAGTATAGCCCTAGAGTCAAGTGCTTAATTATTAATATTATTATTCATGGGTCTTTATGATGTGGGAAATGAATATTTCTGGCACTAGAAGGAGATGTAAGACACCAGTTTAATATGCCAAGCAGGGTTTATGAGACAGCGATTGTGCTTCATATAGATTAAATCTACCCGTTAGCAACGTGCTCTCCACTGGGGATGGAGTCTTCATCCACTTGTTTCCTAAAGCTGCTCATACAATGTGAAATTAAAAAAAATAATAATCTCCTTTTAATATTTTTGCAGGTAAATCAAAATGTTCAAAATGGAGGAGAAAGATAGGTGAAGGCAGACGTGGGTGAAGGCTCTGGGCTCAGGGGAGGCAGGATTGAGAGCCTTGTCTTGGTGATGAACCCAGCTCTGTTTTTCAGGTAGCATTGACTGCATTCTCCTTTCATTTTGGTACCTCATAACCTCACAAATCCACAGTATGTGTGTGGTTAGCAGCACGTGTCGGAGCAGACACCAAATGGCACTGACACAGCATTTGTGCTGACATAAGCATCAGCTGTAGCACTGCCAAGGCCAGGCACACTAATCTTTGTTTTGGAACTGTTGCCAAATTGGATGTTTTGGTGTGTGTTTCTTGCATTCCTCTGCTGAACTCCTTCATAACAAAGGCTTGTTTGGGACTTAGCCATACATGGCAGTGATTTGGCTGACATATCTGTGGACCTCTTTGGAGGCCCCTGTGTAAGGTTACTTCTTATTTGTGCTGCACAATTGAATTCAGTATAGACTGAATTCAAATGGGCAGCCTAAGCTGATGTAGAAAAAACAGCAAATGAGATTTCTGTAGTGAAAAAAAAAAAGGGAAAAGATAGTTTCACTTGGCCTCCTATCACCAAGGGCCAACATCAGCCTCTGCAAACTCTAGCTTGTGAGCTGCTCCCTCTTGAGCAGGAGTGGACTGTATGAATAAACATACTGCTTCCTTAGAGCAAAGGAGTCGTGTGTCTGTGTGGATAGGGGGGTGCTAGGTAAAGCTTTGTCTCTAGGCAAATAGTACATAATTTAGCAGAGAAAGAAGTGGTGTATGAAGTGTTCCAGGGAATGGAGGCCGTATGCACGCTGAGCGTGCTGTGGCTCTTCTCAGTGAATGGTGCCTGTTTTCTTCCCCATGGGCATCTGGCTGTTTGGCTGTGTGGCTGTTGAAATGCTGTTCACCTTTCACTCCAGTCCTAAAACTCTTGCTCTTGCAAGGTGCTTGTGTGCTTCGTAGGGCAGGTGAGCAGTGGCAGGGATGCCTTTCCTCCTTCTTTCTCTCTCTTTTTTTTTTTTTTTCTTTATTACAATCCTGCTTTTTTAATCTTGCTTTCTGCAGTATTACGAGGACTGCAATGGATTGCTATGGTAACTGGCCAAGCAGGCCTGCATACTAAATGTAGACACCTCCATGAGGACTCACAGAGTAAGAAGATAAAAGTGTAAATGATGCAAAAAACCAGAACAGACTCCCAACAGCAGCATAGCACCACTTGGATGTGTTACCCTGTGGGATGCGATAGGGGAACATAAAGAATGAAGCCCAGCGTTGCTGGCAGCCCCGGGGCCAGAACTTTTTGTCAGGCACCAGCAGCATGGTCTTCTGCTCCAACCTCTCTCTGCAGCCTTCACCACAAGCAGATATCTAGAAGACATGTTGGTCTGTAAATATAGGTGGACTGCTTATCTGTGGGGAGTTGGGGGGATAGCTGTATGAAGTTGGGGATGCAAATGTTCAGTTATTGCAGATTGACAGTGATGAATGGAACAGGGAAGAGGGGCTGCATGGCTGGGTTCCTCCTCTGGAGTTTCTGTTCTGATTGATCTGAGCTGCATCCAGGTCCCTGTGCTGGTGGCTCTGGGGAGTGCTGGGCAGGAGTGGGGATACAACAGAACAAAAAAGCCTCATGGGGTAGGGACAGCTGACAATAGGGAAGGTCTTCTCTGTTTAATGAAACAGGACAGAGATGTTCGTTCCTAAATATCTGGCAGAGGAGTCAAGGAGGTGGGGAGGTTATATGCTTTTCCCTGGCATGCCTGGCTTTATCTCCACCTTCATCTGTCTGCTCTACTGCATGTCCCTCTACTCTCTCAGCCACAAGGCCATATGGCAGTTGCCCCTCCCCACAAGGGGAAGGAGACAGCCTTTTTGCTAGAGAAGGTGGGGGGGCTGTATGGTGAGAGGGAGGGGGAGGCTGGTGCTGCTGTTAGGGCCAGATGGCCCTGAGCGGCCTCCAGCAGCCTGAGGTGGTTCATTGTAGGCTGCTGTCTCTGGTTCAGACCTTTTCAGCTCCTTTATCTCTGCTTTTCTCCTCCCAGCTCAATAGTCAATATCTGGTGTAGCAGGGACCACGCTGTCATTAAAATCTCATGGGCGCTTCCATCCTGGTAGGCTGTGGGATGAACTGGGTGAGCAGGTCAGGGGAAGTGGGGAGCATTTGGCCCTGTGCTGCAGTAGGGCAGCCTGTCTGTGCCTGGGTCCAGGGAGACATGCCGGGTGCAGAGGAGTTCAGCAGACGTGCGTATCTCGCTCTAGTCCCAGGCTGAGGCCCCACAGACAGGGTGATGGTCACCCTTTTCTTCCAAGGATCTTCATGAGCCTTTCCCAGCTGGCCTGAGTTTACTCACCATGCTTTACTGAGAACAAACTCCTACTTGTGTTCTGTGGGGTTGCATCTGTTTCAGTGGTGGTGTTGGTAATATTACTACAGCAGGAAGCATCTCAAAAAACATGATTAGTAACAACTACATAAAACATATAACTAGAGTTTATAAAGTGCATTGAAGAGAGCAGAGCTGTAACAAGTGTTCTGCATTAACCTTACTGCTGCATACAAGCCCCTTTCAGTGTGGTAGCTATGTAAAAATACTAGATGAGTCTCTGAACCTCTGCAGAGGCCGGGGAATGCTACTCCCAAGGCGTGAGTCTGAGGAGCTCTGCAGGAGCCAGGCTTTGAATGCCATCATGTTCCCATGAAATTCTGCATCCTTCCAGAAGTGGGCTTCAACTCTCTGGCCCTTCCCCAAAATATTTTCAGTTGATTTTCCTTTGCCAGTTTCAATATATTGTTATTCAATTTGTGGGGCTGTACCAGGCTCCCTGTGGCTGGTAATTAAACACACTGGAAATTCTTGTTCTTTCATTTTTCACCAAAGACCCTAGGCTGGCTGGCACAAAGGGATAAAGTTTGCTGACTTTGGTGTAGGAGGCCCTGAGTTCAGATTCACTTCCCTTTCTCAGCACTTTTCTCTTTCTAATGAAAACAATAAAAAGAAGAGAGAAAGCACTTGACAAGTACAAAAATATTGGAAATGGGATGTTTGCTGCAAAAATAGGAAAAGTTAGGACAGGCTGAGCCTTGAAATGGGCCAAGTTAAATAAGCAGCAAGTCCTGATAACTTGGCCCCCCTTTTTTTTTTTAAGGTTCATACACCCACATGTGGGATCTCAAAAGGGTGAGCCAATGCAACCCTAATTGTATCTTATTTATCTTGGCTGTTTAAACAGCTCACCATGCTGTAACTTGGCCCCTTCCACAGTGATTGCATCTTTATACAGTTGACCTTTTCTTCCCCCTCCATTTTTTTGTATGTGCTACAAGTTTTCATGTCAGATATAATTATCTGAACCCCCGTAGGCTGTAAGGATAAGGTTTCAGCCATTTTTGGCAATGGGGTTCTTTCCCAGGGCTGCAGATGGGTTAGGTGAACCAGATGTGCTCAGATAAGTTTGTTGCAATTGCTCTCTGGTTTTTGGGTTGTGCTTCAAAGGATGGCCTCTGTGCTTAGGGGTTAGTTGCCTTATAAATTGTAACTTATATTTTTGCCTTTGTGATGAGGGCATTTTTCATTTCATTGAAGCCTGGCTTAAATGATCATATTCTTGTAGGTTCGCATGTAGAACTTGGGATGTGACAATTGTGTGTGTGTTTGCTGGTATGTTAAGTGCTTGGGCTAAGGTTGAAAAATAAATAAAAGATGTTTGGAATCAGAGGCGGCTCTGCTGCTGCTGTACTGTATCAGGTGCAGCAAGCTCTGTGTAAGGGGCTGCTCTGTAATGACACCAAATTTACTTGAGAGATTAAGACACTGCCTGGGTGTTAGGACTGTGTGTGTACCACAGCCCAGCCAGCCTTCTACTGCCTTCCCCTGCCCCCCACCACTACCACACAGCCCCTCCTGCAGCTGCGTCTGGATCTGGTTCTTACGGGTTACTGCTGGGCTGGAAAGTGGACAGATTGGTGAGCTGGTTAATTAATTCTGGTTTATTATTATTATTAATACTGAGAGACTACAAAACTTTGTCTGAGGTCAGGCTGCCCCTTTCACTAGGCACTAGAAAAGCACATGGGCAGGACACTTTCTACTTTGATTTGGTTTCTATCTCAGTAGACCAGAGTAGGGAAGAAGAATATGTTGTGACCGAGATTTTGCAGAGGGGAATGGGGGAGATGGTGAGTGAGAGATTTGGCCAAGGCTGGGCAGACACTCTGGCTGAGCTTTCCCTAGCCCTTGTGCAGGGCCTGCCTCACAGGGCATCCTTGGTTCTCGCTGAAGCTTTCTCTTTTTAATATTTCTTCTTAGTATTTCCATGCTGAGTTACAACATCTTTTCTCCCTTCTCCCTCCTCTTCCCCCACCCATCCCGTCTCCCTGGACTCAGAGCCCCAGTACCAATATTTGCTAGGAACAGCATCATTTTGGAAGCAGAGCACAAAGTATGCTTCAAGTGACAGCCCTGTTCAGTTGCACCACCCGTAAGGGGTGAAAGGGAAGCACAAAGAGCTCACTGGCTTCCTTGTGTCAATGAGTTGGTGGGTTTTATTCTCCTTTCTGCAGATGCCACTCAGGAGCACCTCCTGATTTCTGTTGGGAGCCCCATTCCCTTATGGAGCCACATGCTGGGCTCTGCTGAGCCCCAGCTGCACTGACTGAAGGCCGTCAGAGCCCATACTGCTCAAACCCCCCAGGAATTGGCTCCATTTTTTTTTTTTTAATTTCATGTTTTTGTCTGTTGGGAGGTGACCAGTGGCACTTAATGTGGGTCAAGCCTGGCAAACTGGTCTCCATGGCAACCCTTAATGAATGCCATTGGCTCAGTGGTTCCATCCCTGCATCTCATTAAATTTCAATGACTTTCATGGGGCTCGGACATGTAATTAATATCAAACACATGGTATTCAGTAGGATAAGGTTTAACAGCAGGCAGCATGTGCAGGAGTGGGAGAGTGATGGGGGGGAGAATGATTGGGCTCTGTCCCCACACAACGCAGGAACAGACAGCGCCTGAAAAAGAAGTGAAAGGCAGAGCCTGGGGATCACTGCTTTTTAGCCCTGTTTGCTTTGGTGGAGATTGGGAAACAGTTCTGTCATGGGGGCTGATGCCAGCATGATAGAGGGTGGTTCTCAGTTGCTTTGTGGCCAGTGGCCATCTTGCTGAAGGCAACACAACCCCACTGTAGGAAATGGGGTCGTATGTACTAGCCAAAGGAAGCTCCTCAAGGGCCAGGGAGACTGGAGGAAGTGGCACAAGGCAGGAAGACAACTTCAGTTGCTATACTTTGATTTATTTTGATTGTGTATAGGTACAGCCTCTTCCTGTTACCAGCTTCTGTGGCACACAGCGAACTCTCCCCATCCTCTGCACAACAGAGTTGTAGAATAGCTTCCAAATCCCTCACAAGAAACCACTGTGGACTGTGGAAAATCTCGTGCTTATCATTAGGGTTGAGTGGATCATAAGACTCTCTTCAAAAGTAAGCAAGAAACTCAGGCTGGAGATGCAGGAGCAGTGCCACGATGTCAGCACAGAGAGCACCTGAGCCTCGCACCATCCAGCTGCACAAGGGGGCCAGGGGAGGCTCATTCTCTAGGGAAGGGACAGATGCCAAAAAACAATAGAAAGTGGTGAGGAGTGATTTTTGAGGTTTTTTTCAGAAACGAGTTTGAATTGACTAGGGTTTGCCTGTCTCTAGTGAAGATCTCAGTTATTTCAGCTGTATTAAAATCTTGCAGCATCTTATCTTCCATGGATTAATGGTATCAGACATGAAATGAAATAAAAAGGTGGGGGAGATGGAAGAAATAACCTCTCTAATTACTAATATGCAAAATGAGTAATGAGATGAAGAAATAATGTGCTATCAGATACAATCCTGGGGTTTTAAAAATGAATTATTTCATCTTCAGCTGCGTTGCTGCTATTCCCCAGGGAATAATACACAATTCCCACAAGGATATGAGGGTATAATTCAGTGGCAGCTCTGGTGAAGTTATATTCAGTTTAATGAACGTCGGTGGGAAGCTAAGATTGAATTATTGCCTGATTGCTCTGTCAGGTTGCCTCATGTTGTTATGCAGGATATAAAGAAAATTATTATTGACAATACTAAAGAGATTCATTTTGTCTGAGTGAAGGAGGCAAAGGAGGTGTATTGAATATGTGACGTAGTGGGAGAAGGTTAATCATGACTGTAATGTGGGATGGGGAGATCGATCATGCGTGGTTCACAGGGATGGATATTTAATGTGTGCATGACACGGCAGGGGAAGTTTTACTGGCTAGGATATGTGGCGGGGACAGAGTTGGAGGCAGTAACAATGACTTACTGTGTGACTAGTAAATACCAGTGTGGGGAGGGTGATGTTCAGGGATCTGTGTGCCCAGTAGAAAGTGCAGCAGTGGGGGGAGAGTGAATGGGTTTGCTGGCAAAATTAGGCTAGTGTCAAGGCATCTCCACATCTGCAAAGAAAAGCCAGGCCTCTCTGCAAGCTTGCAAATGGCAGTTAGCAGTTTACCGTCCTCTCTTGCCGTTAGGTGGCAGCATCTTGATGTGCAAAATGTGCTCCTGGAGCATTTACATGGTCTTTGACTCCAGCAGTCCCAAAGGTATCTCCAGATGTGAGTTAGGACTGGCATCGCCTATTCACACCAAGGACTGTTGCAGCATGGTACTGCAAGCGAGGTGTGGCACAACTGAACCTTAACTCTGTTTCTGTCGATCCCAGGCTGTGTCTTTACTTTCTCCCTGGGTTGCAACTGGAGGCTCCTCAGCAGGTTTGCTCACAGCTTGCTGGGAGGCCAGCTTAGGAAGGTGATGCCTGGGAAGGGTGATGTTGGGACACAGTGACACGTGTCAGATGAAGGAAGATGGAGGTTCTCGGGGTATGTACAGACAGATGAACCTTGGAAGCTTTTGTTATAAAGCTGGAGGGCAACAAAGAAGATGATGGATAGTTTTCTGCACTGGCCTTGCACTTGCTCTGGGCTCCATATCCCATACTGGAATAGACTTGCTGGTATGAGGGAGTACTCTTGTCAGTTTTCTCTCCAGCAGTGAATAAGTGATGCTTAGACTCATTTAATGTATCTCATTTTCCTGTTTTCTGCCTGCTTCTCCTTCTCTAAATGTCTTTACTATTCTATTTCTTTCTTCCCTTTCTTTACTTTCCCCAACCCATTCTGCTGCTTACAGAAGCATTGACAAAATGAGCTGGAAGGGAACTGAAGAGAATCTGAGTTATTCCTTTAATTCAGGGCAGGCTCAGCTTTCCCAGTGCCACTCCTGGAGATGTTCAGCATGTTCTTAGAGCTCTCCAGGGGTAGAGCTTCTGCAGCCTCCCAGACAGTCGAGCCCTATTGCTTCATTATTCCTTCTCATAAGAAGTGGCTTCTTGGTGTCTTACCTGGACAGTCCTTGGTTCATTTTACACCCATTTTTATTACATCCACCATGGACTTGGAGAATAGATCGCCTCCTCCTGTAGCCACATCTTTTTCTGTGTTTAAATTCTCCTGTCATATTTCTCCACAGTGTTTTCTTATTCCTCAAGAGTATAAACTGAACAATCTCCGTTCCTGTAATTTTTGCTTGTAAAACAGGTTTGCTTAAGCTCTCATCATTCTTACTGCTCTCTTCTGAGCTCATTAGTAGAGGAGGATGGACATCAAATTTTTGGTTACATAAGCTACATTTGCCTACGAATTTAGCTAGCCTCGCTGGCTCAACAGAGAGTAATAGACTGACAGTCCCATCAATTCTAGGTATTTTCATGGACAGTCTTGGCTTGAATTAGAAAAAAGAGATGTGTAAAAAATGGAGAGTAATTATGTGCAAAACTGCAGAATTAGCAAAACCAGTTTTTGCTAAAAACAATTTGAGTATCTTTGAGCTCTCTATATCTGTAAAATTTAGTTGACCTTGGCCAATGAGTTATAACTAATAAACAATATGTATTCTATGGTATTGTAATAAATATTAATAAATCACACGATTATTAATCATAGAATGGTTAGAGTTGGAAGGGACCTTAAAAACCATCTAGTTCCAACCCCCCTGCCATGGGCAGGGACACCGCCCTCTAGAGCAGGTTGCTCAAAGCCCCATCCAGCCTGGCCTTGAACACTTCCAGGGATGGGGCATCCACAACTTCCCTGGGCAACCTGTTCCAGTGCCTCACCACCCTTGCAGTAAAGAATTTCTTTCTGGTGTCTAATCTAAATCTCCCCTCTTCCAATTTAAAACCATTATCCCTTGTCCTGTCACTACACTTCCTGACAAAGAGTCCCTCTCCAGCTCTCCTGTAGGCTCCCTTCAGATATCGGTAGGCTGCTATAAGGTCTCCTTGCAGCCTTCTCTTCTCGAGGCTGAACAACCCCAGCTCTCTCAGCCTGTCTTCATAGGAGAGGTGCTCCGTCCCTCTGGTCATCTTCGTGGTCCTCCGCTGGACCTGTTCCAACACCTCCGTGTCCTTCCTGTGTTGAGGACTCCAAAGCTGGATATAGTACTCCAGGTGGGGTCTCATGAGCGCAGAGTAGTGGGGTAGAATCACCTCCTGCAACCTGCTGGCCACACTTCTCTTGATGCAGTCCAGGATGCGGTTGGCTTTCTGGGCTGCCAAGGCACATTGCCAGCTCATGTTGAGCTTCTCATCCACCAGCACCCCCAAGTCCTTCTCCTCAGGGCTGTTTTCCATCCATTCTCTGCCCAGCCTGTGTTTGTGCCTGGGATTGCCATGTCCCAGGTGCAGGACGTGGCACTTGGCTTGGTTGAACTTCATGCGATTTGCATGAGCCCACCTCTCAAGCCTGTCTAGGTCCCCCTGGATGGCATCCCTTCCCTCCAGCATGTCGACCGCACCACCAAGCTTGGTGTCGTTGGCAACCTTGCTGAGGGTGCACTCTATCTTACTGTCCATGTCTCCAGCAAAGATGTTGAACAGCACTGGTCCCAGTACCGACCTCAGAGGAACACCACTCATCACTGGCCGCTGATTGGACATTGAGCTGTTGACCATAGCCCTTTGAGTGCGGCCATCCAGCCAGTTCCTTATCCACCAAGTGGTCCATCCATCGAATCCATGACTTTCCAATTTTGAGACCAGGATTTCGTGCAGGACAGTGTCAAACGCTTTGCATAATTCCAGGTAGATGACATCTGTTGCTCTGCCCTTGTCCACCAAGTGTGTGGCAGTATGATAAAAGGCCACCAAATTTGTCAGGCATGATTTGCCCTTGGTGAAACCATGTTGGCTGTCTCCAATCACCTCCTTACTTTCCATGTGCCTTAGCAGAGATTCCAGGAGGATCTGCTCCATGATCTTGCTAGGCACAAAGGTGAGACTGACTGGCCTATAGTTCCCTGGAGAGAGAGACTTGCACAAACACATACTTACACGTAGAGCAGGATTGTGTAAGACTTGTTTTCTCAGGAAACCAGCCAATAAGTAATGGATGGTTTGGGAAAAAGGATCTGAACATTTTTGAACTTCCAAGAAATGTTTGCTTAAAAATAGACATTAGAAATGCTTTAAAAAAAATTTGTCAAATATCTTTCTTATCTTGCCCATTCCTACATAGGAAATTAATGATTTATTCTTTAGGATTCCAGGTCACAGAATTCTAATCAAGATCTCATCGCACATACTCAGAAGGTAAAGATCATTGATTTGAGGTGTTTGTTTGATTAATTAAACTTTCCATATTGAAAAATGGAACCTCCAGTTTTGAGTACCATTAGGGTATAGGAATGCTCGCATCTGGACCACTGGGTGAGTCCTGTCTTCAGTATGGAATAGACTCGGCACCTATGAGAAGGAAATGAATGTATTGAAAGCTAGTGCTAGCTCTATAAGCAGAGCAGCTGGTGGTCTTGTTTCAGCAAATTCCATTAGCTTGCAAAATAGAAGCTCTGTTCAAAAATCCTTTTCACATTTTTTCTAACCATCCACAAACAACTTCAAAAGTAGATTAAATTCAGTTTCCTTGGACCTGTCCACCACATTTCATTTTCATATATTCTTGGAAAAAAATCCTACAACAAAATATGGAGATGATTGTTTCATTTCTCAACCTGTCACAGTGTTTGATCTGCCTGTTCATAGGACAGTCAGTTGCAGTCAGCATGTTTCCATTACAGACGGGAGGAGCGCCCAGTCCAGACCATCTAGAACTTTTCCAGTGGTGGGATTCAGAGCATCATGGAACATTTTATTGTTTTCCATCTGCTGAGATGAGAAGACTGATAGACAGAGAAATAAGGAAATAAATGGGGCAAATTTTCTAATGGCCAAACCAGAAGATACTGTCATAAATCATAGAATAGTTTGAATTAGAGGAAACCACCCAAGGTCATTTTGTCCCATCTTCTGCTCAGATTTCTCACCAAACATATTTGAATTCTGATACCCTAGACCACTGTCACGCACCTGCACTATTTTGGTGGGTTTATTTGAAGATTTACCAAAATACCATGGGTAGCATTTTTCTAAGAGACAGTCCTCAGGTGTAAAATTTGGATCTACATTCAGAATCATAGTTGCAGGAAAAGTCTGTGCTAAAATGGAGCTGAAGTTGAGACCATATAGCAGTGATTTAAGAGTAAAACATTGCAATATGTATCATTCCAGAAGTGTGCATTGTGTTCC
Organism: Tringa tobata; assembly: GCA_033628505.1. Taxonomy (NCBI): domain Eukaryota; kingdom Metazoa; phylum Chordata; class Aves; order Charadriiformes; family Scolopacidae; genus Tringa; species Tringa tobata. Next base: position 188,721 of record JAHREE010000158.1, read on the forward strand.
CAGGGAATTCAGAATTGAGGTTAAACTTTAAAGGGATCCAAATAAAGAAAGGAACAGAAAACCACCCAAAACCACCTGACTCTACCTTGTAGAGATACAGATTTGTTACTATGATAGAGGTGTTGTAGTGCTTATGGTCGAAATTAAACAAATCTTAAGTCATGTTAGGTTTTTGTACATTATAATTATTATTCTTTTACTAGGATCATTTGAAACATGCTGATGACAGAGAACAGGTATCACATTTCTTACTGGAACCCAATCTTAATTTTTCTTTGTGAGGCAAATGGTAAAATATATTTGTAAATTCACCAGTAATCCCTACTGTAAAACCAGAATTCAAAGTTTTTATTCTAAGATATCACATATTTTTTTTTGAAACAAAGATTTTTGTTTTTTGGGAAAGTCCATTTAACAATGACTCTGGTCTGAACCTGTGTACCTGGCCTGTGAGTGGGGTGGATGTGGTTTGACGTAGGGAGGGTGAAGTCTGTAATGAGATTTGGTTTTTTGCAAGTATGGTGGTCACAGAGCTGATAAGAACCTGGCAATACCTTACTCCTAACTGAGAATAGGCACAGAGCGATCACATTTTCGTATGTTGTATTTTTAATGGTAAAATATGTGAGTCACGGGCAGCACATGGCCGCAATATTCAGGTACTGAATTGGCTCACAGAAGTCTTTTTCTTGCTTCATCTCCATCATCTCCAGCTAGAGTCTTGCAGATCTATTTATGTCTTGTCAAAGTCAATAGGAAGGTTGTTCCTGAAAGAAGGCTTTTGGTTTTTCCTTTGTTTTGGGCGGTGGGGGAAGAGGAGGAGGTCTGCAGGACTGCTACTTGCACGCTTTCTGGCACAGAGAACAGTTGCTGCGTGACACCAGACACAGTTCTGCCCACTTCAAGGGAAAGGTGGTAGCTGAGACCCGTTGCTGCCTGCTGAGGGCCAAATAAAGGCTAGCAAAGTTAGAAATGTGACAATGGTATTCACTGGCAAGAGGCTGCTGTAGTTAAGTATGCAGAAACAGGGGGCTTGGAGACTGAAAAGAAGAACCATAATGGGAAAATGCAACCTGTAAAGGTCCATTACCCTTCTTTCTAGCCTCAGGTTGGCAGTGAATGAGATTTTAATTTTCCTGTGGCTGCTGTAGGGTGCTTGCTCTTTGGGAGCGTTACGTTGTGCCTAGCAGAGAGGCTGCTTCTTGACGGGATATGGCACTTGCTCTCCGGTTTCCCAGAGCATCAGCTGGGGCAAACTGTATCTCAAACCCACCTGCCCTAAATCTCAGTCTTGACACCCAGGCCATTGTTTTGTACGAAGGAAGTACCCACTTGCCCTAGTAGAAAATCAAGCAGGTTAGCACAGATGGAGAGGGAACCGAGTGCTCTGAAGCCAAGGCAGGAGACTTCCAGCAGGAGCCCTGGGAGCACTAGTGGAGGAGACCAGCGCTGGCATGGTCCGACCCATGCCTGTGGCAGGGAGCCTGTGCAGAGCCTAGATGAGGCGTCTGCCACTGCCTTGGGCATGGCAGTTCCCTCCTTTCCTGTTTGGGGGCCCAGAATTGGCAAGGGCTTGGCATGGATAGGGAGTTGTGGTCATTGAAACAGCTTCTGCTTATGGCTTCCTGCCAGAGACTCCAGCTGAGCTGCTGGTAGCATGGAATGAAAAGCTGGAAGCTCAGGGTTTCCCAAAGCTCCTGCCCAGTAACTCTTCTGGCAAATGAAGACTGAAATACAATTCCAGCCTCATATCTGGATAGATGGTGAGGCCCTTTTGCTTAGTGCGGACCAATCTTTCTCTCTCTCATATTATCCAGTCAGTGTGTTTGGAGGCTCTATGCATTAAATAGATTTATGTGTTTAATAATTATTCATTTCAAAGATTTAAAGTGCCCTGCTGCTGTTTCTGTGACTCTGCCTCCCCAGGGGATTGAGAAAGTGAAAATCCTTCAAGGGAAAGGAAAAGATTAGAAACTTTAAATCTTCCATTGTTTGGAAAATAGGTTGTGGAGAGAATAAACACACATTCTCTGAATGTCACTGTGGTAGGTGGATGAATGCGTATGTCTTGGGGTTGCACACTACACATGTGTTTAGGGAACGTGTAAAGGTCTGGATATGTCATCTCCTCCCTTGTTGCTTTAAGAGAGACATTTAGACAAGCCAGGGGTCGTAACCAGAGGAAACTTAACAGCTGTTCTGCCACTGTTTTGTTGTTCAGTGATGATCCACAGAAAGAAGCACTCCTGATTTATCAAGAAAAATGGAGCAGGATTTACCAAAAAAAGATACAGCTACTTCTAATAGAGCCTCACTGGTTTACGTCATCTGAAGTGCTGTCTGCTCATCTGTGCTTGTATCCTCTCCAGAGCTGGCTCATGCCAGAACAAGTGCCATTGCGTGAACTGGCCATTTTAGTCTCCTTTTCATGCAGAGTGAATATAGTCACTATGGAAGAAAAAGGGAACGCAAAGGGGAACTTGAGAACTGAAATGTTTGTACATGAAGCTTATTAACATATTCATATCTGGATTTGGTGCAAAACCAATGCAGATTCATTAGATAATAATACTAGAGGCATGAGGAGTTAGGAATGTAACTTACAGAAATTGAATTTAAATGACCTGTTCTGAAATGAGAATTACATTTGGAAAGGAAAAGAAAGCCACTTTGGATGACATATTTATTTATAATAGTGAAAGTGTTAATTAATTTTGTGCTAATCCTGATTTGCTTAGGCTGTCGTACAAAAATTAGAGGTTGCACAGTAGAACTTAAGGAGAAGTAGCATGAAACTGGAAAGCGTGTGATGCTTCTGGGAAGAGAAGCTTTAGGGAAAATGTGTATTGTGAAAGATGAGAATTATACTGTGAAGAATTATGTTTCCAGAGTTTCCTGGGACCTTGGCATTTCCAGGATCCCAGAAGGATGACAGATGTGTAAGAAGCACCAAAATTCCTGCCATGAAACAAGTCCCAAAATCATAGGAACAACAGGGTTGTAAGTGAAGGCACAAGGTCATATCTCCCTTCTGATAAAGGGAGCTTCTCACTATGCAGAACAGAGACAAGTCCTCTTTCATTTGGTTCTTGAGGACAAGAACATCGTGGTGAAATGGCAGAGCTCTGAGAGGCAAAGCCAGATATATGTCACTTGAACTCTCGGCTCCTCCTTGGCCTGGCTCTGCAGCCCTCATCAAAGGGGAGAAGTCTCTGTCCTCCCCCCATGCCCGGTGGTTGCAGGTGCCCAGGTGTCTCTGCCCCCCCGGGGCACGCAGACCTGCTGCTGGGCTCATTCTGACATCCAGGCATCTGCCAAACGGAAGTTTATCTTGAAATTTGGCAGCACGGAGAGGTAGGTAATGTTTGAGCAAAGCCGTAAATAGTTTGCCAAATCATCCTCAGGGCCTTAGCAAATTGCAGCTTTTGAAGGAATAAGCTGCATTTTTTTGCTTGTGGTTTAATTTTAAGAGACCCCGTGGAAAAATCCCTTTGTAATTGGCCTTGGAACCTCCTGGTGCAGATGAAAAAACCCCTTCGTGGATACTACAGTCTGATGAGCTCACAGTGTCGAGGAAGGTGTTCAGCAGGCTGCATACAGAAGTTTCACGTGCTGCAAGTGGTTTGCGAGGTTCGGGTCTTTACAGCCTGGTTATAGAAGAAAGCTGCTCTTGTGTCTGATGGAGCAATCTGTAATCTGACTTCAGCCAGGTTGCTTTTCTACTGCAGTGGTAGTGCCGGGGTCATGCTCTTGGATAATTGACCTGAAGCCGGTTGATGCTGTTGTGCTGGCAGTACCTGCCTGCCGTGTGTGTGTGACAAGCCTTCCCATGCTGCCGGGTGCTTGCTTGTAACTACAGGGGTTGCAGGGCTGGAGAGCCCCTTTTTCTTCTTTGCCAGCCTTTGCAAGTGTTGGTGCCTTGTTCCCATGTGAGCTGAACCCCTTCTTGCACGTGGTACATTTCAACACCTTTCAGGAGTAAAACATCACACTGCAGGGGGGTGCGCTGGCCTGAAATGGCCATTTGCTAAACTGTGTTTGCAATCCCAAAAAGAGTAAGAGCAAGAAAAGGACAAGTGGAGAAGAGAGGGTTCTCTGTCAATGGGAGGGGTGGTTTGTCTGTGTGTGGCAGTGAAGATCCATGTATTCACAAACATGCTTGAAGGTCTTCATTGTGTCTGTTCAAATATTTGTATTTATTATGCTGGAGCTAAACATTTGTGTTCTCCTGCTGCTGTTACCTGTATTTGCTTTTTGTGCATGCTTTATGACATGACACATGCTTGTTGATGTAAGCAGTATGTAGATACCTTTATGAGCCTCCAGCCTTCAGGGGATGTATGAAGATATAGGACTTTTCAGTATCCTACATATGAAATGCTTGCTTTGTCATTTTTTTTTTATTTCCTCTAAGTAAGAAATGTTTTGATTATTTTTTTCACCTCTGATTAGTGCTTATTGGCCAAAAGTGCCTCAGCCCTCTGTGGCTGTAATCTGTCCTACTTGTAGCAGATGTGTTCAAGAGTGCTGAGGCAGATGACTCACTGTCTTATCCCTGCTGCAGCCAGAGTGCTGCAGTGCATCCCTGCCCTGGCTCCCAGGTGAGTAGTGGACAGGCTGATTGCCAAAAAGCCTCCTGTTCCTCAAAATGCTGGGAACGGAGGAGAGATGTTTCCCAGCACAGTAGGAAAAGCAGATTTTTGCATCAACTTCTCCTCTTGTATTTTCATACCCTTTTTGACTTTAATCCAGAGGTGCTGTGTATGTGCCAGGCACTCAGTTCCTTGGTGACCCAAGGGTGGCTTGGATCAGCCCCTCTCAGTGACAGTCTCGTGACCCCCTCTCTTCTCCTACCTTTAGAACAGGAGGTAGGAGTCGCTTTTCTTCAGATATGGCAGGAACACGGTCAGGACTGTCCGTAGCTCTGGCTTAGCTGTGTGTAATGTGTATGGGACCTGATCTCAGTAAGACCTGGATTGAAAACGTGGCCCTATTGAAGGCAGTGGGATTGTTTCATTTCAGTTAACTTCATCATTTAAACTCATCTTTGGCAAATGCTGAAGATTTATAGTTGTCTTTTCAGGATGTTCTTAATGCATTTGCAACACACTTGTAATAGGACTACTGTTTTATTATCATCCTTCTATAGTGAGTATAACTGTTCTACTTTTAAGATAACAAAAGCTATGATTTAATATTTTTAAATGGATTCAATTAAAATGGGAGAGTTGCACTATGGGCATTATGTCAAGATATGCTTAAAAGCATGTGGCTGCATTTATACATTTCTGCAGGTAAAATGCAGTCCCAAATAGTCACACAGCAAGCTGTGCTGACTTGAGAACAAGGCAGTTGCTTTTTACACAGAAAGTTCATTCATAGAAATGTAAAGGCACAATGAATAGCAGAGGAGGGGAGCTGTGATAAACTGTCCATGCCACTTAGGCACTGCTGAGTGAGTTTCTGCATCCTCAGCTTGTGTGAGAACCTGGGACCTTGGGCACTTGCCATTTACAGCACCATCTTGTATGGTGACCTGGTGATACTATGCTGGAAAAGAGCACTTGGAGGAGTAAAAAAGTCTTTCTTGGCTTCTTCTACCTTTCTTTGATAGCTTTGCATAGAAAAATGTAGCTATACCTGAAGAGGATTAGCCTGCTATGTTTCTGCATGGGTTATTATTCTTTCAGTCTAGATAGAGAATTACTTGCCAGCAATTTACTGCATTCTTCTGTCGGGTAGTTGTGACAGTGTTAAAAAGTAGGTCGTTTGAATGTGTTGCTGATAACAGTAATGGATTCACACGTCAGCTGGCTGCTCCATACACATGTAACCCCTGCCCAATGTCACCTCCAGAACAGTTCACTCCCACGCAGCGGAATGTGCCATTCTGCTAATGCACGTATGCATACTTTGCATTTCAAACTAAGGAGAGCTGAGAGCTTAGAAAATGCTAGTGCATGTTTTGTCAAAATTTCAGACCTGGGCTCTGTCACCAGGCATTTGGGAAGCCTGCATGGCTAGGATATAGGAAGTGGTATCAGGATTAGAACTTGCTTAAAAAGTTATGTGTTGCAGGGAGGCTGTTTAAAAAATGAAATAAAAAAATTTAAAAATGCCTTCTTGCTCTCCTTCTGCAGTACACAGACCAGAGGATGCGTGTTCAATAATGTCTGTCAGCTGCTCAGTCCATGCACTATCCTTTGGAGCGCCCTTTCTGTGTCCCCAGCTGTGCTGCAGCCTGCGCTAGTGAAATGGGTGGGTGTCAACCCACGCACCAGCGCCACGCTCAGCCTGCGTCGACGGGGGTGGGGTGAGGGCTGTAATCAACAGCTCTGCATGGCTTTGCATGAGTAGTTGTTTCTTCCTACTTTCAGGAGATCTTGAAACTAACTTCTGAAGATTGAGATCTTAAATACTATATATGCTTCCTTCCACTGTCCCCGAAATGGCCTAAAGTGCCAACCACGAAGAGCAGTCAGGAGCCCTGGTGATTCGGGTCACCTTGGGGTGTCCTGCTGTAGCTGTAGTTGAGCCACAGGAAGCAGCGCTGAGCCTCTGCCCTCCCCAGGGCCACTCCTCAACAAGCAGCACTGAGTTAGGGAGCAACTGCCGATGTAGTTATGCTAACAGATCAGAAGGGCAGTGGCAGAGCCTGGGCGAGGGAATTAACGTCGTCATTTGGCTGCTGCATGCAGAACATGAGGTTCTGGAGCCCAAGAGAGACATTTCTAGGCACTGTAACCATGCTCTGGGGAAGCAGGCCTTAGTTCCCATGGAGAAAGTAGTTCACTTATGAAGCAAAATCCATAACCTCTACTTGATATCACCTAAGAGAGCCACAGTCATTTTGTGCTTGCTTTCCAAAGTGAAATTAACTATGGAAACATTGCAGAAATAGTTTGCCTTTAAACTGCAAGAAGCAAAACAAAGCAAGTCTAGTATCTTCTTAGAACCAACTTGTTCATGTAAAAGACCGGGACTGGGGTAGGTGTACTTTGAAGTGCAAGTTAGGAAATCCCAAGAGGTGAGCTAAAAACCTGCCAAAATGTGTTAGAGGCACAAAACACTGAGTTAGCTATTTGCTAATTGACTGTGCCATGAAAAGAAGAGGGCGTTACTCAGACTGTAAAGTGTATCTTCCGGTAGTAGTGATGAACAGTACAAAGTTGTGCTTGATAGGTGAAAGTAGCTTGGTTAAGGTCACACACAGCCTTTGCCTGCCCCCCTAGTTCTGTTGCAATTATGAATCACGTGTGTGTCTCAGCTACTTAAAAATATTTTATTGTTGGATAGGCTTTTCTTGCATAAAGATTCAGGAATTGCTGATGAGACCAAAACCTGCAGCTTTAGAGAGAATGTATCTGAAGGGTCAGCACCGATGAGCTACCGCAGGCTGTTTCTGTGCATGCCTGCAGTAGAAGGTTAGCTTTTCTAACGCAGCGTAACGCAGCGAGTTGATGGAAAGCTGAGTGTGATGCAGGCTTGGCTAATTGGAGCACTCCTGGGAGGATGTGAATTGCACAGTTTCCATAATGAGTAGAGAGAAAAGATAGTTTACATCCCCTAATGTAACAGCGTCAGGACAAGATTAATAGCAGAACCACAGCAGCAGTGTCTATCAGAGACTTCATTATTACAGGGACTGAGTTTTGCTAATGGTGTTTTGCTGGTGATGGGTGCTGTGAGTCAGTAGGCAAAATCTCTTCTCTGGGTCTCCCCCAACTTTCTTATCACCAAAGCCCAAGCTTATAATGGACACATGAACACAGAGATTTTTCTGTTGTGAGATGCAATTAAATTGTGGTTTGGCTTCCAAACTACACTGGAAATGGAGTCATCTGAATGCACAGTTCTCCATGGATCTCTTATTCTGCTGCCTCTTTATACAGGGTCATCTCAGGAAAGTTAATAAAGAGTCATTAATTAGAAGTTAGGGCGATGGGCTGGGTTTGTGTAAGCATGCCATTTTCCTTTGTTTTGTGAGCACACTGTGCTCTCTGGCTAGGTTCTCAGTAATATTAAGCTGTGTCTCAACCTAGAGAACGTTTGTGCATACACCTCAGGCAGCACACGTTTGGAAAACAGTCACCTTAGTGGGCAGTTGTTGCCCTGGAATGGTATGGCCAGCAGTGCCACAGATCAGCATGTGCCAGACTTGACAGGGAGACCTTGGCTCTGAGAAGCATGGTAGGCTTAGTTACAAACCAAAAGATGTCATTTTGCTGCCATTTCAGATATTTATTAGAATACGAGCTGTGGTGTTTTTTACAACCAGAGAGGGAAAAGACCTGAGTCCCCGCTGCTCTAGGTAAGATGTATGCCTTTTTGCTGCTGGTTTTGAGGAAAACTGCAGTTCAAATCTGTGCTGGCAAAAAGACTGTGCATTTTTCAGATATCCTCTTTGTGGAGGGTGCCTTTCCACACAAATACTATTTGGCCTAACATTAGGTTAAGTGTCTTTAATCCCAGCGCATGACAGGTAAAACTTAATTCCATACTGGTGAAGTGAAAGTTTTGGTGCAAATTTAGATTAAATCTCTATCCCCTTCCTAGAGAGACTTGTGTGTTTTTGTATGGGCACCCTCAGCTCTTGCAAAACATGGTGTTGAATGCCCAGATACGAGACCCTCATGGTGCCAGAAGAGCTCTACCATTTCCAGTGTTTGATACCATGATGACTCTGACAAACTAGGGGGCCGCATTTTGCTCTGACCTGTCCTGTTGTAGAGGCTTGACATGCTCCAGCCTTGGCTTGGAATGAAGCAGAAGGTAAATCTAAAATACGGTAGCTGTTTCTGAAAAAATCCCTGTAAATACTCTGTCATTACTCAAAGATAGTGCAATGGCAGTTCTACGTTCTGTCTGGTAACTGAGCAGGGAAACTATTGAAGCCAAAATTAAAAAAATCCCCAAATCTGCCACAAACAATGTACACACAGTCATCTGATGAATTTTTCTCTGCAGTTACCATGATTACACACCTAAGGAGCAAAGAAACTGAGAGTCTGGGGGTGCTCTGGACATAGAGACCTCTCTCCTCGTGGCAGCGCATGAGCACATCCAGAGATGGTCCCTTAACCACCTGCCTGACCTACTCCTCTGAGCTGATTTGTTTCTTCCTGCGATTGCCGATGTCATCTTAGAGTGCTTGTAAACAGAGCATGTTTCCTTCTCCCTCTTTTTTCTTTTTTTTTTTTTTTTTTTACATGGAATTAACCACAGCTCAATATTTGTATCATTCACGCTCAATTAAAAGCACACACAAAAAAGTTCATGAATACATGAATAGTCTGCTTCTAATGAAGAGGCATACTTTCATAACAGCCGATATTCAAAGATACTTTTAACAATGAGAGCAAAGGATTTATGATGTAAGTATTTTACTCATCAGAAAATTGGAATTGTTTCTTTGGAGAAAACAAACAGGCTTTGGGCTCTTCCTACAAGCAGTATGAACTCAGCGGCTGGCAGCTAGTTAGCCCCCCTGCAGCATGAATTAATGATAAAACTGCTTTCATTCAGAAGGGAATTTTATTGGGCAGGATGCCGGGTACCAACACAATGAGGTCTCCAGGCGCCCCTCCCTCTAGGGGTCTTCAATTACACTTCGTAATGAGCGCTGTTTCATTAGTGAGGAAAGCAAAAGTCGGCACTAATTAAAATTAAATTAGGACACACTCAAGTTGTGTCACCCAGTGTGCTGAGATATTAATAAAAAAGAAGCTGCCTCAAACAAGTGTGGTCCAAAGGGTCAAGTGACGATAATTAAAATATTGGATGTGATGTCAGTGCTGACACTCCAGTTTTGGCTTTGTGTATGGAAAGATGATGTCTGGACTGGTTTCTGTAAGTTGGAAGAGGCATTGCATCTACATATGTCAACATAATGTCTGACAGAACATTTTCCTAAAGCTTGCATACTTGCCAGAGTGTTTCACAAGAACACATGCATGTGCACATGTGCCTGCAATCTGGTGTTCATGTGTGCTGTTGAGCTGATGTGTGAAAATAAGATGTACATTTCATGTGCAAGCCCTGCATAAAGTCCTTCGGACATGCAAAAGGTGTCTCGCTTGAGCACTGCTGTAGCGAAGCAGTGCAGATGCATACCATGAGATGAGCGGGTATTTTTGTATGTAGATTTTTCACATGAAGGTGGTATCTTCTAAGAACAACTGAGTTCCAGACCCAGGTCTTGGCTTCCTTCCTGGGAGCACTGATACTTCATTCACCTTAACACTTGTGTGATGCACTTGACATTTTGCAGAGGGGCTGCCCTTAAGTTTGGAGCGTAGCTGATCTTCCTCGCTGGTTCACTTCTTAAATTTTCCAGCTTTCATTTCTTTTGCTGTCCTGTGTCTCTGAGTGTCTGCGGCTGCTACTTGTTGCCGGTTGCAGTGCCCGGAGTGTGGCGTGGGCACCCACTGACCTTACTGAGGGCCAGCACGGGTCACCCCAGCTCCTCAGCTGCATCCCTCTGAGCCTGGAGATAGTGCGCCAGGCGAGGCGTTGTAAGCATTTCTGAGGAAAACTTACTGCTCAATTTAACTGTGGTGTTTAATTAAGTTTGTTCTAAAGGCATTTCCCAAAATATTAAAATATATTTCGTCTTCAAAATGGATTAAATACACATGATGTTCAGCAAGGCAAATTATAGTGAATATCTGTACATTTTGTGTTTAAATATACAGACATAGAACTTGCCGGGCTAGTGAATGGATATGGAATATTCAGCACACACAGATTGTAATCTGGAAAAGAATAGTTCTTCTCAGTGAATATTTTCTTGCACATTAGTAAAATTGTGGCCAAGGCACTTTGTGCAGTGTACATCTGTTTGCCTGTGTAATGATTATTAATCTACAGCAGTAGGTTGTGCATGAGACTTGGGTGGAAAATTGAGCAGAAATAGATCCTGGTGTCCCATATGAATCCTTGGAGGTTCAGGCACCTAACCAGCAGCCCACCCAAATGTCCACGTCTGTATAAATGTTTTTCAAAGAACGGAGTAGGCATCTTCACTGGACCGTTCATCTTTTTGTGCATAAATTTCCTAAGTGTTCAGACAGTTGACTCCTTTAAGCTTGAAGCTTGCTTAAATACCTGCTGTCCTTTCTGGGTGTTTCCTATTGTGGCAACTACAGACAAAGCTCTCCATCCTAGGGGGACTGTCCTTGTTCAGCTGAGGTAAAACTAGCAAATATTTAAGGCCTCGCACTGAAAGCTGGCTGCTTACATTTCCTTAATATGTATTTAAAAGACAGATCATGAAGCCTGTAAATATGTGTTATACTAAAAACATCCCTAATGTGTAACTGAATGCTCTGCCATAACTATGCCACATGGGCTGTTACTTGCTGTGAGGGCTATAACCTGCATTGCAATAATTTCCTCATGTCTGGCGTAAGAAAGACGCGGACTTCACTTGGTCATTTATTTGCAATTCTCTAAGTGCTCTACCTTTTTAGTACAGTCAAAACACACATTTTTGGGGGTTTTGCTTATTTTCTGGATGTATTTGATTATAATGACATACATTTATACTGTGCTTTTCCATAGAGGAGGCAGAGATACAGCTCAGGTAAAATGTGTGTGACTTCACCACCAAAACAGAAGTCACTCAGAGGTGGAGCACAGAATCTACTGAATACCGCACACAGACCAGTTTAAAGAGTTTTAAGAGATGCTTAAAATCTCATGTCTGCCCAGAAAATCTGAGCTAATGATCCAGAGTTATTGAAAGTAAGTGTTAAATCTGCTAAGCAGAGCACTGATCATAAAGGGAGAGATGCAAAGGGAAAAAGGAATCAAACAGATCACCAGAAAGTACCTTAGCTTTCCTAGATGCCTCCATTCATATGAGACTGAATTCTGATTAGCTTTGAGGCAGGACAGTCTGTGGGGCTAATGGTTTTGCTCAGCACTTCAAACTATTATTTAGCTCTTTTTAAAATTTCTGCATGCGCAGAGTCAAGTAACAGCTCTAAAGATATTGAAAAAAGGGTGGGGAAAAAAAGAGCATGCTCTTCCTAAATACATTTCTAGTCACTGTTCTTCCTGTCATTTTCATCTGCACTGGGACGGGCCCGGCAGCCACCCTGTGGGTGGGCAGGCAGCACCCCAATGCCAGCAGCACCCCAATGCCGGCAGTGCAACAATGCAGGGAGCACCCCAATGCAGGCAGCGCCCCAGTGCAGGAAGTGCCCCAATGCCAGCAGCACCCCAACAATGGCAGCGCCCCAACGCCCACAGCAGTGTTACACTGCCATGCTCTGCACAGGCCTTTTCTTTCCAGTTCCTCCCAGCTTGCACTGAGCTCGCTGGGGCTGGCAAGGGAGGGGGCTCATGTTTTTGCTGGTGTTGAATGGCGGATGATGGAGATCTGTGCTGTGTTTCCTAAAAGTGCCGGGTCCCATCCAGGAGCACAGCCCTTTCTTTTTGTGGTACAGAGGTACTTGTTTTTGCCTCCTGCAGCCCTTTCTTAGTGGTGAATAGGGAGTGTGCATATGTGTAAGCCAGCTTTACAAATCCCCTTACACACACTCCTTTGGCAACCTCTGTTATGAAATTTTTATTAGTATGTTCAGCAATGTGCATGTCCTCAGGAATAACAAACAGCACAGAGAGAATATATAGCCACTCAAATGGTCCAGGGGCTTCAGAAGGGAGGTGAACAATGCTACTTTAAATATTGCAGGATGGTTTACAACCCTGAGGGAGGAGAAGTGGGGGAGGAGAGGGGAAGAGCAGATGGGCACGGTGTCCATTTAAGGTGGTCTGGCACAATTACTGGTCAACGACAATGTGATTTATATTTGGAGATCCTTTCAGCCCCTGTTTTTCTCCTGAGTTTGCATATATGTCTACCCCTGAAAAAGTTACCTTGGATTTCAGGGGTTCTCCAGCTCAGCTGTGCCATAGTGATTAGGTTAAAAGATTGACAAAAGATTGACATTTCAGGGATCATTTTCTTTAGACCAGATGGATGCCTGACACAGCTGACGTGCCCGTGTTCGGGGGGCTGACATGGCAGGTGATGCTGCAGGAAGCCAGTCTCAAATCGCAAGATGTGCCTGTCACAGGGATCTGCTGAGCTCAAAACCTCTGGTAGGGCCTGAAAAACATGCACAAACATCACTGGCCGTTATCCCAGACACCAGACTGGCTCCAGGCTGTGCAACACAGGGAATGAAAAAACTGTTTTATTCTGGGCTTTTGGCTCCAGGAACTTTGGAACAGCACAAGATCCTTGTGTTGATTGCAGGCCTCCGTGCTAGAGTAATCCCTAACAAAGAGCCTCAGACTACAAGGTTCCTAGCACCTGCGGTTTCTACCCTGGTCTGTGGGAGCTGAGGGTGCTCTTGCATCAGTATTGGAGCTGGGGAGTTTGTGCCGATTCTGGCAGCCTTCACTTGAGAAGAAATCGCTGGACTATGCTGTTTGTATATCCCCAAATCATATTTGTGGTATGAGCTCAGGAGCTCTGAGGTTGATGGGCACAAAGCTGTTAGTTTCCTTGAGAGAAAAGGCACCTGGTATGAACAGCAGTATAGGTATCTGTCTACAATTAGGGCCTGGTTTATCTGCTAGTTAAATTTCACTGAATAGGATTGTATTTATGTTTGCCAATTCTCCTCCACAAGTGACCCATTAAATCACGTTAATCCCTCCACTCCAGTCTGTTCTTCTACTAAAATCCATGTCTTCCTGTAACTTGCTTCTCACACTCAGCCCATGTGCCTGTGCTCCCGTTGGCGGGAGAGGACATTTTGCCTGGTGGTCAGCAAATGCAGTTCATAGACTGGCAACAGGTAAGTCTTCTTGGCTTCACTTTTCATTCACTGTGTGATCCCCTGAAAGGCCTCTGGCTTTTTGCCTCACTTTCCCCATCTGCAAATTGTTCATTGCACTACAAGACTTGCTGCAGTAACTCATGGAGGGAGCTGAGGTATAAAGGCTAAGGAAGAGCATTTATACTCGTATGAACTATGATACTGATAACAAAATCAGCCTCATTCCCCTGGTTTAACACCACCAGTGGTATCAGAATGCTAATCAAAATTATCAGACTCCATAATAAACTAAAACTGCCTGTGTAAGAGTTGGGGTTTTTCTGTTTGTCCTAGGATTATTCTGTTAATCGGCATGCCAGCATGGTGCAATATCACATAGGAGCATTAGAGGTGAAATGTTTTCTTAACTTCAGGGTCTTCAGCCGTGTGCTTTGTGTATGGAGATACAAGCAATGATCCTTTAATAATATATGGAAGAGCTAGTATTTGTATTTCCTTAAGTGCGAGATGGTAATATGCTATCAAGTATTCAGCTCTTCATGATGCTACAAGAATAATAGGAAAGGAACATGATATGCTGAACAGAGACTGTGAACTCTTTGGGGCAGGAACCATCGCTTCTTATAACGTGTGCAATGTCTCTAGCACAATAAGCGATATGTCCCTGAGATTATTAAACATTTCATCAGAAAAATGTCATTATTGTCACCACAGACTTGCCTGTGTGATGAGACTTGCAGAGAACGATCTGATATTTTAGGGATATACATGCAAATTATTCAATTCTTGGCTCTCTGCTGCATGGAAACCCAGTTTTGTCCGTATACATTGACTTGCTTCAGCTGTCCTGGGGTCCTGAGGCTTGTGACAGGAAGGGCTGTATGACAACCTTACTGAGTTCTCTGATGTCTGGGGTGTACAGACACCATTAATCCAATGGAGCGTGAGGATACAGCCAGGCATGTACAGTATCCAGCCACGAGAGCAGTCAAAATGGGTGTGACCCAAGAGGAGGCTGGAAAAACGCCTGACACACTTGGCAAGTGATGTAATGCTCCATTCTCAGGAGGAAATTCTTTATTGAACCCCTCCAGCAATGAACTTTTGGCCTGAAGCTGGAGTTTGGATTGCACAAGCTCAATAAATGTGTAATTATAAATACCAGAGACGCACCAAGCTCCCCCTTACAAGTAGGACCTGTTTCAGAAGCCGGGAAGGAGCAAACATCTAGGCAGTGAACCCACAGCAGAGCCAGCTGTGCCGAAGGGGATCAGCCTCTGCTCGGGGTGTGGGCCCTGCAGGAGATGGCTCCTGCCCAAGAAAGTGTCATCGGTCATCCTGGGCATCATGGCAGCCAGTCAAGCCAGCAAAGCCGTCAAACTTTCAGCCTCCTCCTCAGGTCTTGCTGCTTTGAATTGGCTGCTTGACAAGTGTGTGGTAATTCTGCTTTTACCTGAAGTCATTGCCTAATTTAGAGTTTGCAGTTTTGCCATTTAGGAGCCAGAGCTGGATGGGAAGCCCACGGCTGTTGAGCTTTCTCTGATGTGGGAGATGGTATCATGCAGAGGGGGAGAATCTCAACTTTCATAAAATATCAGTCTCCAATCTTTTTTTTTTTCTTCCTCTCTTCTTAAATTAGAGTAATTACAATGTAATGCAGAGATAGCAGAATTACTTCGATAGAAGAAATCTACCTGCAACAGCTTGAAGCTTGGTGTCAGTTGACCAGCCCTGCTCCTCTCACTCCAAAGGAAGGATGCAGGGTTTGTGGTCCAATTACACTTCCACACCAGTAATACAGTGCTTTGAGGGCAGCAGAAATCAATGGGAGGGTCAGTTGGGCATGAATGCTTACTAGGCGATTTCAGGGCAAACATATGTGCCCACCAGTTCCAAAATGAACCCCTCCATTTTCAATCTTGTGACTTGAACTATTGGTGTTACACATACTTCTGTGCCGAAAGGGATGAGGGTGGAATGGATGAGAATTGTTTACATCTTCATTTCAACTGTGACAGTGCGGGGTGGTAGAGGAAGAGTCATCGCTCTTCTTGAAAAGTTGGAGACGTTCGTTTTATGGGGCTAACCAAAACCATGTTAACTGTAGCTCTGCCTGCACGTAAGGCTTCTGAACAAACCTCTGCTAGTTTGCATGATGCCTTGCTGAGCCTGGGTGGATCCAGCACTGAAATAAGGAAATGAAAAGGCTGTTGAACAAAGGGTTAGGAGTGGAACCGAGGGATGGCATGTTCAGTGCTTTCTGTAGGCCAGGAAGACTTGTCTGGCCTGCTCACTGCAATTATTACATTAGCAGAAAAGCTCAACAGCATTTTGAAAAGTCTGCTGTACATCTAACTGCAAACATTAGAATTGACTGTCACGAATTGACTGTCACTGAACAAAATCAGGCAGAGGCAAAAAGCCCAAAAATTGTTAGTCTTATGTGAGGTCGGAGAGTGGAAAAAAGAATCCTCATCCTACATTGTTCAGAGCAATCACCCCAAAGCCATGATGCATTCCGCAGCAATGCTGTGTTTGAAAGCCTTACAATAAAGTACAGGGTCTGTGCACACCCGAGTTTGTGCACAGACGCATGCGTTTTTAGGATTAGCAAATGGAAATGTTTTAGTTTCATTTCTACCTGAGTATGGATTTATCTTCCTGCTTTAATGTACCTACTGCATGACCGTTGCAAAACTACACAGCAAGTGACAATTACAAAGCACAGTTCATGACTCTCAACCAGGCCACTTGAGTGATGATCTAGGTGTGAGGGGCTTTATTCAGGGCTCTATAAACTTTATCACCGAGTTTCTTGGTGCTCCAAAGGACATTAGAAGAGGTTTTGGAATGGCCTGGATGTTCCTCCACAGGACCCAGCAGATCATAGTACAGCTATGATGCTTCTTGCTATTACAGCGGGAACAACAGCATAGTTCTATTTTGGAAGTTTACTTAGTGTGTTCTTCAGATGTGTACATATTAAACAAATGTGACCAAATAATTTGTCACTGCATGTGTGCAGTTTGCTTATTTTGTTAATCCTATATAGTAAAGGGAAATCAAACATTTTTGTGACTATTTTAATCATGTTGGTTTATAACCCTCCCAAGATTCTTTTCCTTCAAATGCTGTAAAGTGATTCCTTTTGCCAGTCTTTTCCCTTTTTCTCTTTGAAGACTGCTGGTCATATAACCTTCTGTTTCCTTTTGTTCTGCCTGTGGACTTAAATTTGTTTTGGCACTTTCTGCAATTGTGAAACTTGAAATTAAGCAAAAATTTTTATATATGCTAAATTAGTTGCCTTAGGTGTGGCTGAGTGGAAGAATGTGAAAGTGTCATGTACACAGTTCAGCATAATATTTGTTTTAGCTGTAATCATAGTACAGTATTATAATATCAAGGTAGATTACAGTTTATTATGGTGTATTATTACAGTTAGTAAATAATGCTATCCAGTGTAATTGTTTTATCAGTATGACTGTTTCAAGGATCTACCAATGTTTGTACTAGAAAACTAGATTTCAAGGGTTTATCATTCATCCATTATACATTGCCTGAAGGTGGAACTTAACACAGTATGTATCAATATTGGGGAAATCCCTGTTCTCTTTGTACTATCCACTGGATCAAGGCCTATCATGCTTGGGGGAAGATCCAACTTCCTAGAGCTATGGCTGTGGAGGCTTATCTTTATGGGTAGGAATCGGTGCCAGTCCCTGCAACTGAATATAGATATTTACTCTCCAGCTTCTAATAAACTTACCTTCTTTTTCTTTCTTGATTTGCTATCCAATTGATTCATTTTTACACTTTCAAGGGAAGGGCGTAATAAGAGAAAGAAAGTGGGAAATGTTTAAAAGAGAAATTTGTTTGCCAGTTAGCAAAGAGATGAGACTAAGAAATTCCTGGAGATTAATTCCCCGTCCCAAATGGCTACTGCTCCCTGGCAGTCAATGTTTATTCCTTAATTTCCAGAGGGAGGGAGGTATGAGGCACTTGAATTAGTAGTAGTCCTATCTCCCTAACCCCAGGGTGTGTTCTGGGGAGCCCTCTCCCACCTTAACCCCAGGGAACCTAAATGGTGTCTGTAGGAGAATTTTGAGTTTTCTTTTCAAAGATTGCCCCCTAGAAGTCTGCCTTTCTCTCCTCCTCAGAGCCTGTTCTCCTCTTAGTTAAGGTAGAGGGCGTCTATATCAACATCAGTCTTTGCCCCTTGATAAGGGACCCCAAAGCCACTCTTCCTTGATGCCCATCAGCATCATGATATCAGATACAGGTTTGGGGTGTTTGAGCTGGGATGCATATATATATTTATTTTTTACTGATTAAATGCTTACGAAGAACCAGTTGCAAACCTGAGAGCAGCTGGTGAGTTGCAAAGGAGAAGAGCAAGCAATGAGACTCCTGATGCAGGGGAGCGGATGTCAGTGTTGGAAGGCCCTGGTGCGGAGGCAGCACGCTGTTGGCACAGGGGACTCTGCCAGACCCTCCCGCTGGCCCGGGGAGGTGCTCCCCGAGTGGCTGCTAAAGGGACCTACAGAGGCACCAGAGGCGAGGTTTGAGATCCACTGCATCCGTAGGTTAGCAGCCATATGTCCTGCAAACCTGTTAAGATAGTAATAATGATGATGATACTTAGGAGAGTGGAGATACTTAGGAAAGTGGAGGAATTTCAGGGAGATCTGCTATGAATTGCTTACTCTTGTGATGTACTCTGTGTGTGTGTTCGTGTGCAGGTGCAGGTAAGTCTGAGAGCACAGACACAGACACGAGAGTCATACCTTTTCCTCACTCCAAAGAGGAAGGCAGCAAGGATGAGATTGGTGGAACGAGATTAAAACGAATGAGCTCTGTGGCCTGCGGTGGACCCTGGGAGAAGTAGTCTCTGCAGCTCCCTGCGAGCGCAGGAGCAGCAAGGCCTGCGTGTCTAGCGGTAAGATGAAATCAGCTTTTCCCAGGTGGATTCAGGGGAATCTTCTCATGGCTCTCCTTTGACCCATCCTCTCTTCCCACAGATTTCATGTGGGAGGGTGAAATCCAACATTGCAATCAAAACATTGTCAAATTAGTGGCAATTGGCAATTCAATAAATAATCTGCAATAATGGGAACAGGTGCTAGGGGGAGCAGAAGAGCTGTTGGTCGAACGCCCATCATTTAAACAGTAGGTATTGCTGGTGGCTTGCTGCAGTAGCCAGTAAAAGTCTTTGAATCTATAAAATGTAGCACTAGGTGCATTTAAAAGAGATATGAATGTGTTTTAAAGCTTCCTGGGTATTGACCGTATCTTCTAGAACTCTGCCTAATCAGTTGCAGGTACCTTCAGTTGTAATAAGCCATGTTCTTGTGTAGCGCTGGTCTCTGTAGGAAGCAACACAGTGTAAGGGCTTAACTCAGAGAGTTATTCACTCCCTAGACTCATGTAGCTGCCTCTTGGGTGAAATACAAAAGTTAACCAACAAGACTTCACAGCAGAGTTTGGGAGGGGCATGAAATGCTGAGATTTTATATCAGCTGCCCCAGTAAAATCTGGAATAATTCTGTCAGTTGTCAGTGGAATTGTTTGATTTATACCCATGTACAAAATCTAGCCTTAAAAATGTCTCTAGTAGAAACTACTTCAAAATGTTAGGAATAATTTGGCCAGAAAATGGACTCTAAGGCAACTTCTGCTGGGAATCCAGTTCACAGATGTATTTAAGCCAGCTGCACACGCTGGTTCAGGTTCACACATGTATCACTGGGTTGCACTCACAGGAGAGAGCATAGTTTGCATGTAAGCTCTATTACTACACTGAAAAGCAGTATGGATCCCAAAAGCAGACAGGACAAAATCTTCCTATCTCATCTCATCATCATGTGAGACTTGCATACACTCACCCAAGAGGCGTTCTCTTTGCTGGTCTGGCTGGTTTTACCACGAAGGGGTCACGATACTAGCAATTCAATTTAGGTACAAATGGGGGATTATTAAGGATTTACGTTTCTTGTGGTATAATTTATGATTCCTTGTGCAGAATTACTCTGATATTACTAGAACTGTCCACAGAAAAGACATTTTAATATTAAAAAATGGGCAACACTTGGTTTTTCCTCTTTAGGAATAGTTCTTTCTACCACAGTCCATCATGGGTTTGTTGCCGAGGGACTTGCTGAAGAGCAGTACTAGGTCTCTCCACTTGTATGGAAGTTAATTCTTCTTCATTATGCCAAGTGTCTTTTCTTTTTCAAATGGCTCTCAATACCATCCACTTTATTCTTCTCTTGCCTTCTGTGTGCTAATATCTACCCATTGCTTCAATAATTGCTACCATGTTGATAGTACTTAGAAGGTTTTTCTTCTAAGCAAGTATTTATTCTGTTGCAATGTACTCTGCAAAGCAATAGAGCATTCATTCATTTAATGGATATATAAGGTACCTCTTCAGTACCGTGCCGATCTGAAAGCAAAGCTGCTCCACTCAAACACTGAAGCTGGACAAATACAGACCAGTGTATGGCAAAAGCAAACATAAGATCCATTAGATAAATCTTCTCTCAATAAAAAGTTTAGTCTGGCAAAGGGAAGGCTGAAAGAAACTCTGTAAGTACACGGTGACAGGAGGAAAAGGGGAGGTAAATGCCAGGAAGGGAGAACTGCTTAAACTAGAGGCAACACTGGTACAGGAACAGAAGGGTGTCATCTAGCCCGTAGTAACTTTAGGCTGGTAATTAGAAGGTTCCCAACCATCAGAAGAGAGAGATTTTGGAGCAGACTCCCAGCAAAAAGCTTTTTGCTGGCTTTTTTTCTTCTTGCTGTAAGCTGAGTTTAAGACAGAACTCAGTAACCTGGCAGAAGGGGTTATATTATCTGATGTACTACTGCCTGTGTTTGCACATGTCCTTCCTTCTCTGCCCCTGCAGCTCTTGGTGAGTGGAAGAGATGAGGGAGAGAATAATGTGTTACTAAACGCCAGCATCCATGTAGTGGGAGTTTATCTGGAGTATTCTCATCTTTCCCATCCTTGGACTGTGGGAGAGCAAATAGCCAAGAGCTCTCCCTTGTGTCCCTGTGGCACAAACAATCAGTCCCAGAACAGTGACTGCTGGTGTGAAGGCCTGAAGATACACACAGGCAGGAAAACTCACCTTGGGGAGTCTCTCTCCCTCCATGAAGGATTGTGGAGTGGTCTCCTCCCTAGCACTGGAGAAGACAGGCCTGGACCAGAATCTCAGATCTGAACAGCTATAGGTTTTGCAGCCTGTCAGCTCCAAATCTGAGCTCTGTAGCCTGAGCCTATCTTCAATGACATGTCACTGAATCTGAATCACTTCTGCTGCTGCTAATGTACAACAGGCAGATGTGTATTCTCACACCCACTGCTCACCTGTGATTCTGTTTTTCTCTTTAATAATTGTGCAAGTCACCTGATAATTCAGCTAAAAGCCCTTACGAGACATTACATAATGTCCTCGGAGAAACCCTGTCTGCTGTAACACTGGGTAGATTATTGTGTAAAACTTTCTCTCTTTTTCTTTGTGGTTTGGTTTTGGGTGGGGAGTCAGGCTGCATTTCCACTTGGCTAAATCTAAAAGGCTTCAGGTCTACACTGGATTGCTCCACTACTTTATGACTCTCTGGAGACTATGCTGGAATTGGCTTTAGCATCACAAGTGAAATGAGTTTGGCAGGGCTCTCTGGAGTCTAGGCAGCACACCTGGCCGTGCTGAGGCGGAGTTCAGCTCACTTGAGTGAGTCGTAACACTCAAGAAAGCCCCCAGCTCTAATGTGATGATTTAATTAGCATCACTGGACGAACTCCATGGGATAAAACCTTCCCCCAGTATTCCCTCAGGATTGCAGAACTCTCTGTATGCGCAGGGAGTGCCGAAGGGATTGTGCATTGCTTGCGAACACAGGCAGAAGAGCTGTGCGAGGCCTCGCGAGCAGGATGAGTACAAACAGGCAGTTCCAGCTTCTGCTGAAACCCCCATCTGCGGCTTCTCTTCCTTGGGTGGCTGTTTGGGGCTTGAGCAGGACTGGCTTGATCACTCTTACGTTTTTTGCTCAAGACCCTGAGGCCCTGCCTGCTCTAAGGAATGGCCTGTGGGTGACATCAGGCCCCCATGGAGGCCTGGAGGAAGATTAGAAGTTAACAACCAGAGCAGTGAGGCACCCAGCTATCCCTCAGCGTCCTGTTTCTGTCTGCATCTTCAAAAATCTCCATCCCCAGCTGCTATGGCAGAGCAGAGCAAGCAGCCCTCTACTAGAGGTTTTCCCAGGTGAAGCCAGTAGCAGACAACTGACCAGGCACTCATGGCCATTGTCACCACCATGTCTTTGCATGAGTGCTGGAGGAGTTGATTAATTCCTGCAGATCTCCAGCCCTTCTCATCTGCATTCTTACACCAGCCTCCCACCCTCTGTCCAGGCCGGCAACCAGCGCAGCACAGCTCATCATCTGCCCCAGCAGAGACCAGGAGCTTGTCAGGGCTGTTGTCGGGGCGGCAGTTTGTTAGGAGAGTGGAGAGGAGTGTGTGGGTGAGAGCCTTGAGACCATGTCCTGGGCAGAGGCCATGCCCAGGGACTCTCCTCCCTGAGTCCCCCCTCAACAGGGTGCCCACACAGGGGAGGGGGGAACCCTACTCCAAAGCTCAGGTCAATAGAGCTCATCAGGAACCCTTTTCCTTTCTGCCTATAAGTTCTGAATGGAAATACATTCTCGGAAACACTGCTTTTGGCTAGATATTTCAAAGCAAAATGAAAAAAATTATTTCAGCTCAAAGAGTTCTCTTTGAACTAGATTTTGAGAGAACTTTTTCTTCTTGAAAACTGAGACTAAAGAAAGTCATCACCTGCAGAAAAATTTCAGTTGAGGTATCTATCAAAACATGCAAAATACTAATTTAAAAAAAATCTCCTTTTGAGGGGGAGATAAAACCCAATGATTTTTAACAGCTGTGCTTTTCAAACAGAAATTTTTCCAGTCAGAAAAATACCAAACAGCTCTATCAAAATTGTGTTTCCTTCTGCTTGTTCACTTCTTTTTTCCCCCTTATTTGGGACATCCTGTAGCAACCAAGAATCCAGAAGATGTTTTTTCACCAAAGGTTTGTAAACCCTGATGACGAGCTTCAGGCTCCTCATGAAACCTGAACCCAAGGAAGGTTTCCTGGCTTCAGCTTTGGGTCTGGCGTTGCACATGGCTCTGGCTCAGAGGATTGCTTTACTGTGGAGCAGAGATGGGAAACCCACTTGGACAGAGGAAAAAAAGATGGAAAGTGTATGGCCTGCAGTGTGGAAAATCCAGCTGCAAGACAGCCTCCCTGTCCTTGCTCCAGAGCCCCGACCCGGTGCTGTGCTGCATTCTGGCCAGCTTTGGCAGCTGGGCTGGATTGCTGTGGACCACCTTAAATGTTTTCCATGCCAGCTGAACACAGAAAGCTGCTGAGGGCTCTGCTGTGCAGGCACTCTCTCTTAGCAATGCCCTCATGGTGACTCAGTCCCATTCCCTGCTTCTTTTAACCCACAGCAGGTCAAGAGTTTAACAAAGTGACTGGGGCTGGGAGCCAAGTCCCCAGAGCTGCAATCTGCAGCCAGCATGCCAGCATCTGGAAAGTGTTTGTGACCAATAAAAAATGAATGTGCAGACTCCGCCAAAGCAGCAATCATTTGGCATCTCAAGCCCAGATCTTTACAAGATGATTCTTCTGAGGCTTGGAAAGGCTTGCGTTAGTGTTTTCTAATAAAAACAGTTCTGGGCTGGGCCAATAGTTGAGTGAATAGTGCTATGTGCTGCCACATGGGAGACAGCCAGCCGGGAAGGGGAAGACGCTGCTGGAGTCTGACCCCTCTGGCTGGGGCTGGGTGCCCCATGTCGGTGATGCTTTCGCTCAGGCAGGGACAGGGCACCGCTATTCAGAGCACACTCTGACCTTGGGCTGGTTTATCAGGTGCCACGGGACTCCAAGGGGAGGGCACAGGGAGGAGCACAGGGTAGAGAATTCGCTACTGTTAGAGCATAAAGCTTTTGGTCAGTTTGATAAGAGCTGCCTTAAACTAACCCGTGGACAAAGCAGTTTCCAGTAGTCAGCAGTGACTTTTCCAGCTGGTATGGCTTAAATGCGCCAGGCTGTCTCTGCAGGGTACAGTTGTATTCTTGCCTTTTTGTCAGTTCCTGGCTGCAAGAGAGCAGTGGGATTCAGATCCCACTGCAAGAGATCAGGGAGCTGCTTCTCAGGTACGAGTAACAGCGTAGGTCCATGTCCGGTCGAAGAGACCAAAAAGACAACGTTTGGTTTATGTATGGGATGGTACAAGCCTGCTAGGGGTATTCAAGAAAGGGGAAAGTGTATCCTGACACATGAATGCTGCCATTGATTGTCCCTGCCAGCAGCT
Organism: Tringa tobata; assembly: GCA_033628505.1. NCBI lineage: Eukaryota > Metazoa > Chordata > Aves > Charadriiformes > Scolopacidae > Tringa > Tringa tobata. The sequence goes on from JAHREE010000158.1 coordinate 212,897, forward strand.
AGCTCATACTGCTGTTGTTGAGCACATCCAAGAGTCCTTCCCTTGCTTCCAAGCTCTGTCCCTAAGGATGCGTTGAACTCGGTACCATGCTCCTCCTTGCAATGCTCAGTGGGATGGATTTGTCCATATGCATGTTCCTTCCTCAGCTGGATTCTTTCCTTTCTGTTGCTTTTTCTCTCTTCTCTGGATTGACCATGACTGGCAGTTATGTACAAACCATCTAGGGCTGTTTGGACTCCACCACCACATATCCTGAATTCCGCTGTGAGGAAACAAACACAAATGAGTGGAAGCTTAATTGTTTTGCAAGTTGCCAGAATAATTTTTGCTGGAACTAGATGGATGTTGTTCCTATGGTGTCATCCTCTGGCCGCAGAATCAGTACAGTGCCATGGCTCAAGCAGTGCAGCTGGGGTGCAAGAAACCCCACAGCTAAACCCTAGCCTTAACTCTGAAGACAGTAAAAGAAACTCGTGGTTGGTTGTTCCCCTAATTCTAAGAATGATCTGCAGAGGGACTGCAACCACGGAGGAGGAAGCTGGCATCTAAACTGCAGGATTAGAGCACAGATACAATCCAGATTCCTCAGTTTCCTGCATTTGATCTTGCCTTTGAGGGGCACCAAAACTGACAATTGGGAGGATGTTTGGAGGATGAGAAATCCTGTAAATTAAGAAATTGTATTTTATTTGTTTACATTTCAAACTGCAGATGTTTGAGGTGAGGTCCTCTGGGACTGCCAGGGCTGTGCACTGGCATTTTACTGAGTTTGGTTCTGACTCAGCACCATTTGTTCTCACCTGGGTCCTGTCTGCAGTAGTAAAGTAAGACAGTTAGACAGCGTTAGCTACTGCATGTCAGTGTGCTTTTCCATGTGTTTACAAAGGGTAGGTTAGGGTGGCTGACCCAGGGTAGGCAAAACTGGCATCATTTGAAGAGATGTTACTCATCTAGGTCAATCTACAGTATTACTAGAATCTCCCCTTGTGTTCCTAGTCTTGGCAGGATTAACAGAACTAACCAGCACTCCCAACACCTTTTGCTTTGAGTTTGTGTTACACGTTCAAAATCCCTCCAAAGGGATCCCTGCCTCCAGAATCCCTCCTAAATTCACTTTATTTGCCCTGGTCTGGAAACTTCAGATTGGGCAAAGTTGGGTTTAGAAGTTGAGTGACGCTTGGCCAAAACCAGCCTGAGTTCGAATCTCAGAATAAAGAGAAATCCAGGTGTGCATTTAGTTTTGCTTTGGGTTGTTTCTCAGAACCCTGAAGTTATCGTCACTTATGCCTGCAGTCAGTTTTAAGTCAGTCCCTGGGAGATGGCTAGCTCATGTTGGCCATGTTCTCCAGAAGTGCCAATTATTTTTCCTTTTGTTACTTCTTGTGCCTTTCTTGTGAGAGGTGCCTTATTAGCCCTGGTAAGGGGTTATTTAGAGCTTGCAAATACATCTTATGACTACCCAGCACTTTCCATGAATCCCTGAATGCTGCTGCTATTTCCCCTTTATGGAGACTGGCCAGTGTCTTTGCTTCTGTCACCAGGAAGCAGTTTCCTCACAGCATTAAAAGTGTTCCACTTCCTACAGATACTTAGATGCACTGGACTGAGGCTATGTTAACCCTACAGTGCTGCGCTGACAGGGGCTGTTGAGCTTCCTGGTGATCAGGAGTTGCTTTGTTACACCCCAACTGCCCTGGGGACTAAGTGGATCCACAGAAAAGCAGCAGGAGGTGCAGGGTGGTGGCACTTCTGGGCGCCAGGCAGTGCAGCGAGCTGCTCGGGTGCTGCATCGGTGGGATTGCAGCAGGAAGGCTGGAGGCCTGGGGACAGACAACTGTCAGACAGCAGTGGGATGCAGGATCGCCGTGCAGAAGTGCAGAAGAGTCTCAGACGTTAGGTACTGCGCAGACAGTGAGCAACAAGCAGATAGTGTGTGCACATCACAAGGTGACAGTGATATGTGAATGAGACAGTTCTTCTTGTGATGATCATGGGGCTGGAAATCTTTCACCATTTTGATTTCTGGTGGCTTAAGGTCATTAACCCGCTTGCACACAGCCTGCTGTCTAAGTGGTCGCAGAATACTTCTGCTGTTTAAACATATTCAGACAAAGGCTGCTGCATTATATCTAAGCATTCTCCGTGGTTGCTGCGCTATTCTCCTCTTCCCTGCCTCTCTGACAGTGAAGGGTTAAGCGCCCCTTTTTCCATATGCCTGCTGAAGAACTGTGAATGTGCAGCTAGGACCCGTTTTCATGCGTATGTCCCTTTCTATAATCCAATCTTCTCCAGTGTGGCACAAACCTGGAGGCTCTTCTGCAGCCTAGTACAGAATGTCTGCTGCCATGGGATAAGAAGCAGTAGGTTGATTTACATAATCACATATGCAAATAAGCCAAATCAGGGTCCTTTCATTCAGCTTTGGTTTTAAGGGGACTCTGTCCATGGGCTGAGAGCAAAGAGATTTGAAAAGGTGGATTTCTTCTCTTGAGCTCTTCTGAAACAGAGCACACCCTCAGAAAAGTACTGCTATTACCAGACGTATGGAGCCCAATGGGCATAAATGATTAATTGTGCCAAAACACCTGATAACCCATCCCATGCAAATGCATCCTTACCCTCTAAGCTTCCATCATCTGTTCTCTCTACTAGAAGTGTGGACTGCATCCTTATGCAGGAAATGAAAGAAACTCCATCTCCGAGGAACAAAGGGAATTCATCTCTTCATCTTATGGAACATTTAAAATATGTTAAGAGCAGCAACAGCCTCACACCTGCGGCATACCGGATGAGTGCTAGCGGAGACACGTGGGGAGGTCATTGCAATGTGTGCCCTTAAAAAGGCTACAGAGAATAAATCGGAGCGCAGCAGTGTCTTTCAGCACTCAGAATGAGGACTCCAAACATTTGTGCTTCTATTTGGTTCAGGTTCTCTCAGTCCTGTGTATTACCACCATCCAGCAGGGATGCTGGGCAGCAGGTGTGGAGCTCAGGAAAGCTCCCAAAGCACCAGAAGAGAAAGGTGTGAGCCATCCATGACAAATTCATTTATCTATTCAGCAATCTTGTTTCCAGAAGTGACCCTGGTAGGGGTGCCCAAGGAAAACTCCAAAATGAGTGAGGCTAATGAGGTACCTCGTAAGGCAGTGCCTGTTCTTGACTTTTGAGGGCAGGAGAGGTACCAGCAGCGTCACAGATTTTAGCTTGGCTGATGGAGTGCTCTAAAGATCTAGTGAACGAATGATCAAAAGATGCTATCTTTAATCCTTTTAAAAAAAGTAAATTAGTAAGCTTTTCAGTCCTCTCTTGCAACAGTGGGATTAGAGGTAAATTGGATGTGTTAATTAAACATTGAATAAAAAATAATGACCTTTTGTCAATTTTAAGTGCTTTGCCTTTAGAATTCCACTGACTCTAAGGGAATCTGTATCTTGCTATGCTGCTCTGCCTGAGGGATCAACTCTTGCTTGAACACACATGGAACTTTCCAATTTGCTTTAAACCTTTAGATGAGAGAAAATATGGCCAGGTACCCTAGCTGAATGCCACAGATGAAGAAAAAAAAAAACCAAACCCAAGAGATGCAGTATCTGGGTGCTTTTGATTCTTTTGTCCATTACAAATTCTGATGGCGTGAAGCATAACAGTGGGCATTAAGAGATAGGTAAAGCAGCGTCTTTAGCTTTAAGCAGTCTCCTCAGTGAGGGAAAAATGTTGTGATCTAAGTCTGCTAAGCAGCTTCTTCATCCTGGAATGTGTAGCTGCAGGCTCTTGGCCGCTCTAGGGGTGCAGTGGCCCCTGTCACAACCTTCTGCCCAGAGGCTGGCAGAGCTCTGCATACAGCTACTGGCATATCCGCTATGCCCAGGGCAGGCAGAAGGAACGGAAAAAATGCCAAATGGATTGCTTTGGTGGTGTTAGGAGACTCCCTGACACCTGGTTAAGTCACCTCTGCAGTCTCTTTACCCCTGGAGCAATACAGAGTTCCCCCAGATAGGATCAGAGCTGGCTCATCAGGAGTGTGCAAGTTCTTCCTGCCTGACTCTGCCTGCCTTGCACCCAGCAAGCTCTCTCCATTCTTCTGAATCTACTACTACTGCAGAGGACTAACAGCACCATCTACACTAGCAGGACATCTCAGAAGAGCAAAGAACCAAAGATGTTGTAGTTCTTATAATTAGCTAGTACTGAAGAGAAATACATCTTTTCTGCATTCCTGGGAATGTTGACACAGATAGTCATGAAGCTGTGTCCATCTTTTCCAACTATAATGCTCATCAACAACTGCATTGAGGGTATTGTGTGTTCTCTGAGGCTTACTCCCAAAATGAAGCTGAGCATAGTGTTACTGGTAGGAAACAGGGCTACTGTTAACACTTGATCTGAGTTCAGGCTCTGATGCCCAAGAGATAGGCCCTTACTGCTGAGATGTGTTGAGTTTATAGCATTCTGCTGCACCAGTGCATATGGGGTAGAACTAGTTAAGTCGGGCAGTGACCTGCTTGAATTGGTGCATCACAGACAAGAAATGAGTACAATCTCTTCTTCACTACAAGTGGATAAATTCAGGCGCTAGATACTGCAACCACTGCCTTTTTTCAGCAAGCCTGTTAGCAGCTGAGGCAGAGCACCAGAGGACTGGTGGCTTTCTTCCTTGAAAGGTGAGCTTTTGGAATCTAAGATGAGTTTGTGTGTCAGGCAGAAGCTGGGCGTGCCTGACACAGCCTCTCCTCTGGTTTCATGGAGAGTCGGGGTCTGGAAGGTTGAGGCTGCAGCTCTAAAAAGTGCTCATCCATGTAATTTGATTCTGTTTTTCGCTTCTACAGTCAGGAGGGATGTCTTTGCCATCTCTTGATCCTTACCTTAAGGATGGGTGACCTGGACCACAGGTGTCACCCAGCATTCAGTTTCTTGGTTCTGACCGAATCTGCGCTGGGTGGGATGGGAGGCACACTGACCAGCTCTGCTTCTGCAATGCGCAAGTATTTGCCATAGTGGAGAATCTTGCAAGTGTGAGTGTGTGTATTTATAGGGAGGCAGATGTAAACCACATTTGTCCTGTGTTTCTGGCAAAGAGAGAGCGTGAAATATTTGTGACCCGAGTCATTGGCTTTCCTGCCATTTGTATAAAAATTTCCAGATGTGACTGTTGATGCCTCACCTGGGACCAATTAAAGAAAGAAGGAATATCCAGAACCAACTGTGTTCATGTGGATACTTGACTTGTTTGTGTGCGTGTGTGCATGTGTGCATCTCTGTTGGATTGTGTGTGTTTTAAAGTAAAGCAGAATTTCAGTTCAAAGAACTTCTGTCCTTCCAGGGCCTTCCTTTTGTCTACATTATCCTTTCCTCCTCAGATTATCCCTGTCCCACAAACCATTATCAATCTGGATGTCTTAGACACTTTCTCTCCTCATATTCATCCTCACACCTTTTCTGTTATACCTCCTAATAGCTGCTGGTGGCTCACCTTGATCCCAGGACTCTTCCGTGCAGGCACGGCAAGGTTACTGGAGAAGGTTTCTGGATGCTATAAACTTCTAGAAAGACGGTGTGAAATCCCTAGTTCTATGACAGCAACTAACCAAACCAGAGTGCAGCACATTATTTGGACTGCTGACCACCAAGTGAGCCCTGGTCTCTGGCCTGTCTCCTGCTCTCGCTTTCCTTACCTATGACTTCAGCTGTCAGTCTGTGAGGCCCCTATTAGACTGGGCCTGGAGATTAAAGTCCTGGCTCTCCCTTTGCAGGCTTTTTCCACAAAACCTTTCTCCCAGTCGCCCATTTTGTCTCCATTTTCTTCACTCTTCTCGTGACTGGAAACTTCTACCCCTCTTGCTTGTTTTCTGTTGAGTTTCTCTGTAAATTTTTGTCCCTCCCTGAGTATATTTACCAAGCTACCTCCTGGCCTTGGTCATACTCTGCTGGAAAGTAAATCTGAAGTCATCCAATCTTCTTCCCTTCTTTTATTGTTGTTTTCAAGGGGAGTTCAAACAGATAAACACACACCCCCCAACATCTGGTGCCTTTCAGGAGCCTCAAACTCATGGCCAGGACGAGCATGTGGAAGCATAGGATGGGAATACAGCTAGCTTGCAAAAACTAGGCATGGAACCAAAGACACAGTCTTATTCTAATTTAAAGTAACCAAGAACAAAATTAGTACTTTTCTGTTTATCAGTCATCCCCTTTAGCCATGATCAAACCCATTTTCTGTACTTCCCTCCATGCCTGCTGGTCTCACCCACTTTGCCATGTGGGCACAAGGCCTTCCCTGTGCAAGCATTTATTCTAAAGAGGGAAGAATGCAGGGTCCTGTCTGTAGCAGGATTCATTGAACAACAGCTCTGGAAACAGAACAGTGTAACTTTAAAGACGGTGTGGCAAGTATCAGGCCCAAAGTAAGCTTCACTTTCTTCTGTCGCATTTTTTAGCATTCCCCAAGTGGATTTGGGTGTGTTTATGCTTCTTTTCAACATGGAGGATAATTAAAATGCAGTTGTGAATGCTTGCGTATGTTTTACACAGTCATTGGTTCATCAACAAGACATTTCCAGGATAGTTATGTTTTAGCTCTGGACTTTCAGCTAGGATTTTTTTCCTCTAGCAACAGATATTCATAGCTAGACTACAATTGACAGTCTTATTAGATAACATGTTAAAACAGGACTACAACTCAAGTGAAGATTTATCTTTTCTGTGTCTCTTGGGAAGAGATATACATGTGCTCTAAACAGCTGATTATAGTCTTTCTAAAAGGGTTATTTTTGTTTCCATGGAATATAGTGAAAGGAAATTATTCAGTGTGTTGTTGTTCCATGGAAAATGTCTTTAACAGTCAAAATTATTCTGCTTCATTTTTTATGGTTTCAAAAGAGACAAACGTTTAGAAAATAAGGACATGGCATTTGCACAGTGAAGCTTTTAGGTGTCTGTACGTATTTGAAGTGGTATTATTCTCTTCTCAAAGTTCTGGCTGGCATGGGTGTAAACCTCTCAGACTTTGCCCATAGCTTTATGCTGGTACCCCAGACCCTTAACACAGTTAATTTTCTGCAGTATGGATAGGTGTATTTTAACTCCTTTGTGATACTGTGGGTGTCAGGCACTCCAGCTGCACAGTGTTGAGTCTCTCACTCTCCTGTGTTGCAAGCGAGTAATAAAATAAATGTTGTGCTGTATTATTGCCTTAACTGCTCTGTTTCTTTGCACACATTCCAGCTGCCCTGGGCTTTCTACCATGCTGTGCCATGGGGTGTGCTGCACAGGGCTGGTCCTGGGGAGGAAGGGTAAAGATAAACTGAAGCAGAATTTAGCAGTGCATCATCAGCCAAGTTATCTCGGCTTCTGCCTGATGCCGAAGCTCCCCTGAGCTGGCTCAGTGATGCTCGGCCTCTTTGTCTAGGAAGGAGTGGTGTTTTTCACCCTTCCATGTGCCGTGATCCGCAGCCTCTCACAGGAGGGGTGAGAGAAGAGTGCCCAAAGGGCAAGTGTGGGAGGGATGACAGTAGGCAGCCGGGGGCCAGAGGGATGGGAGAGGGCTTTTGGTGCATTGAGCTCTGTGATGGCCCTGGGGCAGTGCAGGAGGACTGGGCTGAGAGGAAAACAGTCTAAAAAAGATCAAATGGAAGACAGAAATGGATGAAGAAGATTCACGGCTATATTAGAACAGTGGAATGGAGTGCTAATATACTGGTGGCACAATCAGGCACCTGGCAGGGTTGGTTTGCAGTGAGGAAAAGCTGAATGTTCTGCTGCAGAAATGATTCGTTGCTTTGCAGGGGAATTTCTGCCAAGTCCCTTCCTCTTCTGGCTCACAGGTCTGGGTGTCTTGCTCAAGTCGTGGGGCTGCCAACCAGATTCCTGGCTGCTGCAGACCAAGGTGGTGCCAGTACTTCTAAAAACAGCCTGTGCTCTCTCCTCCTCCTCACTTCAGTGAATTCCTGCCTGCTCCCTTTCAAGCAGTGCTTATTCAGCTTTCCTTGCTAGATTCTTGCCTGCTGTGGAGCCCTGACCTGGGGAACGGAGTAGGTGATGCAGGAGGAGCAATTTTAGGAAATATTCAGCCTTCCCTGCTATTACGAGACAGGTTGGACTGCTTTGAGCTGCTTTCTCCTTCAGCATTTGCTTGTTTGTGCCAGCAATGCTTAAATGAACTCTTTTAAAGCTTTGGTTTCTTTTTTTTTTTCTTTCCCCTATCTGAAGGGAAAATTGTATTGTTGAGGATCTGGCCCAGTTCCTGTGTACTTCAGTCAACACCGGGCTGTGCTTTAAACTGGGAGGACTGGTGGGCAAAGACTGCCCCCGGGTCCATAGCACCCACTGGTGGGTGCTGGTTCGGGGGCGTTAGGGAAAGGGAGCCTCGGCCGTGGCTGCAGGTGGTGAAGGGCTGGTGTTCCCCTGCCGCAGGGCCACCGGCCGGGCTGTGGCTCCGCTGCAGCTGGTGGGAGGAAGCCCATTCCTCCCACCCCGCCGGGGCCGGGAGCCGCAGGGCGGGCTGCCCCGGGAGGCAGGGATGGCGCCGGGGGCTGGCCTTTGCTCTCCAGGCGGTCCGTGTCCGGTTGGGTCGGGGGGAGGCTGGTGGGCGAGGAGGAGAGGCGGGGGTGCCGAAGGCCAGTGGCCACCCGCCCTGTCCCGCGTGTCAGGCTTGATGAGATTTGGCTGTGGCGAGGGGTGGGGTCTGGCTGGAGGAGCAGAGCCAGGCCCTTCTTCTTTTATGTGCTGCTGAAAAGTGGCCTTTGTTGTGGGGTCTGAGGCTTTGTCCCCGCCGGGGAGTAGTGCCTCTTCCCCTGGGCTCCAGCCCCCGGGACGGGTCGGGGGCAGCCCTTTCCTGTGCCCGTGCTTGGGGGTCACGCTGACCCGCGGGTGTCCAGAGAAGCTTTTTTCCTGCTGCCTTGGAGTTGTTAAGTTGAAACTGCGTTTGGCGAGGATCCAGCAAGGTGTTAAGCTACTTTCAGTCGGGACTTCCCCTCACCCCCCCAAGTCCCTGCCCTGTTTCTTCAACCCTTTGTGAAAGGTTTAGGAGACCAACTGGAGATAGAAACTCAATTCAAATGCGCTGTTCCAGGCCTTTCTACAAACGTGTCCCCCTCAGACCGAGTGATCTGCAGTCAGAAATCTCCCATAGGGGTTTCCATCTTATGGTTTTGTTGTGATAGTATTAATTTTGAGCAACATAACAAATTGGGATAAGCAGCCCTTCCATGCCTTTACAGACCCCTGAGCTCAGGGGTGGGTAACTGCCCAGCCCCTACAAACTTCATACCAAGATCTGCCTGTCTCAGACAACCACAAGATACATACCCCGCAAACGAGAGAGCTTGGGGGGTGGGAAGGCAAAAGGTGTGTGTTCCAGGGAGGGACTTTCAGACTGTTGGTCCCAGGGGTCTTGCCTCTGCTTTTGGGTAGAGCTGGACAGCTCAGTGGAATTGCTGCACTGCTTCCCAGTGCTGAGGTCTTGGGATGCCCAGCAGTCCTTGGACCACGATAGCCCCCTTGCTGTAAGTCATCTCAGCTACGTGTGAGCTGCTTTTTGGGGTTTGTGCTGCTCAGAAGTGCCGCGGCATATCTGCTTACACTCCAGTGTACATGCTGCTGTGTGCGATAGGTGCCTTATTTCCAAAGCTGTGCAGGAGATGTGCCCCTTCGGGTTGCTTCCTGGACACAACCTGCACGATGGCTCACCAAACACTGGGTCACCCTTCCTCAGACTCCCCATCCCCACTCAGCAGGGCAACTTCAACTCAGAAGAGCTACTTTGGACTCGAGAGGAGTGGGTTGATTGCCATCTTCTTGCCTGTTGCACCTGCAACACATTGGTCCCTATACTGTGCTCTTCAAAAGGTTTCCAGCTAAAAATTATTTTTAGCTTGTCCAAGGCCACTTAGCAGAAGGGCAATGAAGCCGTTTTCAGATGACAATTGGTTTTATACTTACAATGTGTTTTCATTACTTTGGCTAAAATAATTTTCAGAGTACAGTAGCTGGAGTGCTGGCTATCTGTCTTTAGGCAATGGATCTTTAACATGGCACATCCCTCCTGTTGTGCCTTTGGGAATGGTGATTGACCTAAAGATTTCTTCTCTACACACTAAGGCTCTTGTTGCCCTGGGCACACATAGAGGTTTGGCACTGCAGGGGTTAAATAGCTTGGGAAGGGTGGAGGATTCTTCAGCCAAACCCAAACTGATTGCACCTGGTTTGCTCAACCTGTGTGTCAATGACAGCATGGTCTTCCCGCCCCCACCCCAGCCAGCCCCATGGGGGCTGCCGAGGCCAAGGCCTACGTGCCCTGGGGCTGTGGGAGCAGCTGTGGGGCCCACAGCACTGGGAGTCTCCTCACAGCAGCCCTGGCACGCAGGCAGGAGCTGTGGGAGCGGTATTCGCCATAAGCCACTGCGGTGACAGCTGGGCAGAGGAAGATGTCCCCTGCATTAAGATTTGCAGCCTCCTGTGGGTTAGTGCCAGGGCCAGCAGGGCCTCTCCCCTGGAGCAGAAGTGCCCCTTTTGGTCAGCGTGGGCCAGGCTGCCTGCGAGCCCGGAGGCTCCGGCAAGCACACTGCCAGGCTAGTCCCGCAGGCATGGAGCTCCTGAACCTGCAGAAGAGTTGGAAGCAAGGAGGTTGCTCATGCATGGGAGTTGCTTTGCTGTCCTTGGGGAGGAAATGAAGGGTTTGGGGCCATAGACTCAGGACTCGGAATTAAATTCCTCTAAATTCCCAAAGACTAAGAGTCCTAGGGAATTGCTAAGGAGGCAATGAATTCCTTATAGGAAAGTAGTCTGGAAATATGTTCTGGAAAACTATGCTTCTTTTAGTGTGGGTGCCTCGTGCAGCTTTGAAAATAATCACTATCGTGCAGCAGAGAGGATGGAATTACTCACATTTATTCCCTCTTCCCCTGACCTGACTCCAGGCAGAGCCAGTCCTTCCTTTTCCAGTCCATGCGCACAGAGATGATCATCACTGGGTCATCCTGCTCTGCAGTAGCCCATGATTTTTTACATGTCAGCTAAGATATTGTTCATTTCTTGCTGCTTTGTCCACCATCAAGACCTAGCATATATCTGTGGGTGTAAACTGCTGATTTCAGTAAAGTTCTACCTGACTCCAGAGCTCCAAGGCTGACCTGCATAGGGGTTTTCTTTGGCATTGTATAAAGGCTCCGAGGTGAGTACTAAGGGCTGGGGAGATTCCATGTTGTGGCCCAGCTGGCGTGTGCAGCCACAAATAATAATTAATTGGCTCTTTAAGAAGTCTTGCAAACTTTTTTTTTGTCTGTCTGTCTTAAGCTCCTTTTAATTAACTTCAGTCATGTCCCAACACATCATCTTGGCTGAATCATAGACCTCACTGTGCCAGTTTTTCACATTCCTGAAATACACAGGCCGCCAGTGTTGCAAATGCAGCTTGGAGGCAGCAGCTCGGAGGAAGTCGGGCAGCTCTCCTAGAACTCAGAAATTTTCAGGAACTGTTGTGAAATCGAGAGGCCGAGCAGACCAGCCTCTTCCCTTCAGATTCTGTGCTGGCCAATTCCCAACAGCATTACTGTCTTGCACTTTACCACTGACTCGAGAAGCAGCAATTGTAGCAGGCACCTGTGTACAAGCATCTTTGTTCCTTTAGAAAGCACCTTTATTCAGGTTACGGTGCTGGGGCATACGGCCTTTTTTTTTCCCCTATTCAAGAGCTTGTTTCTTTGTCACACTTCCTATTGCAAAGGGTCAACTTTCAAGATGGTAGGGCATGTTAACAAGATACTCAGGCATACTTAGTCACCAAACACAGTCTGTGTAGCAACAGGACAAACTCTTGTATCTCTTCACTAGAAAGCGTCAAACCTGGTCTAAGAACTTCATGCTTTTGTAGAGGAATTCGGGGTTCAGGAGTGTCTCTGTTGCATTACAACTGAGCTGAGTCCTCACTGGTGCTGGTGGAAATAATCCCAACGTTTCCATTGAGTCAAAGCTGTATTGACACTTGTGGTCCCTTGGTCTACGTGTTTTGAGTTAGAGACTTTTGAATTTGGTAACTTAGAATCAATTTTAGCACCCCATATAACAATATGTTTAATGTACTGAAAAGAAGGGAGGTCTTCTTGTAATCTCTTGGTACTTGTTTAGAGTGCAGCTTGGATAATGGAGTTGTCCAACTAGGGAAAAAAAAAGAAAAGTGTTAGTATTCAGTGGGTAAAAGCTTAAGCTCGGTAAATTTAGGTGAGAAAGAGGGTACAGCATTACAATGGTGAAGATATTCACCCTTTTGAATAATGTACTACTGTATTCTTCATTCCTAACCATATATATTAAATCAACTTTGAAAGTATTCTCCAAAAGAAATTAGCATATTAAAAAAAAAAAAGGGTAATTTATTCAGGATACTTCTGTGCTCTATGCTGAGGTGTAGAAGATTGCAATTTACCTTCTGCCCTTACTGCGATGGGAAACAGAGCATGGTGATAGGAGCTTCAGGTGGTGTCTCCAGCCTGCAGGTGGGGAGCCATGAGTTGCCCGGAAAAATTTTTTTCAGCAATGCTTGTGTTTCTATAGCGGCTCCAGGAATGACTGCTCAGACAGGGTTGCTGTGACAGAGGGGTGGCACATTGGATTGTTATGGCGGTGAATTTTGAATAGGTGTGAGGAAAACACGTATGGTAGCTGAGAAAAGGAAGAAGTACCTCAGCCTTCTGGGAAAAGGATAGGAAAACCAGGAAAGGTAATTGCAAGCAAGCACCAGGTTGGAGCATGGGAGCAACACCTGGATTGCTGGGGACTGTATGGGAACTCTAGAGACATAGGCACATTTCAAATGGATAAGAAGCAGGAATACGTCATTTCTCTGAGTAGGGGCAAGGCCCCAGAAGATCACTGAGGAGTGATCATATGGTGGTGTAATATTTTCAGCTATGAATTTCTTTCAGCAGACCACTTTTGCATGGGAGAACTATGAATCTTTAAATTTTAATAGTAAGACTGTTCGTCCTGAGGATCTGGTGTCATATATCTCTTTATAAGCAAAAATATGTCCATGTTTGTAGCAGCTTTTATGCTGCTCATCATGGCTTTTTCTAAGTGACACTACTTTTTGCACGTGAAGGAGTGTACGTAACTCTCTTTCACACCAGGTGAAGATCCTGTGCCTCTCAGTGATGCAGGATGAGAAAAAGATCCTTGTACAAAAGTTTGGGGTTACATTATGTGAAAAGTAACTAGTGGTAGGGAAAAAAGAAAACTCAGCAGGACTCCAGACTGATCTGCTGAGCAGCCACTAGTTGCCTTTGGAGGGCTGACAGGGCAGAGGTTCTGCTGACCTCTTCCAGAAAGCCTCTTCCATAAAATAATTAGCTCTGCTCACCTGTGTTCCCTGTGGCTGTAGCTCCCGTGGGGATTCCCCAGCACTTTGTGTACATGGTGTGACTCATGGTACAGAGAAGGCTGGGAAGCTCTGCTTCCCAATGTTGTTCTGTCTGCTTCCATCTCGGAAGGGTAGTTCTCAGATGTTCTGCATGGTTGTGTACCAGGCATTTTCAGCCTACGTTTCCAGTTCCAATGGACTTCAAAAGAGGAAGATACTCCCATTAATGTTTTGCATGATAACGAGTTAGGCAGGCATCATTTTTGGATGCAGTTGATGGAAGACTGGTTACTGCCAGTGCCAAGTGGGCGTCTTAGCTGAGACTATCAAATTATGTCTGTTGTATTAAATGCTTTGTTGGATTTCCTGCTTGGAGAGCGATGCATGTGCCAGACAGAGTTTGCTATTTTGGCATTAAAGCAATCTTGGCACCCAGTGCAAACTGTTTACTTTAAAAGCTTAATTTTAAATATAGTTTTGGAATGCACTTGGAAACGTCTGCAAATCATCCGTAACAGAGAGGAGACTAGAGCATCGTTTCCTTAACTCCTCTGTCTTTTTGGAATACCTTAATCTGCTTTGCTTTATGCGAGCCCTTTCTGGTTTGTGCATGATTTATTCATGCATTGTCTCTTGCTGAGTTGGACAGTAGCTGAAAGACAGGTAGGAACTGAGAGCACAAAAGAACATAATGCACAGCAACATTTAAAGTCCTTTGAGTATCATTTAACCCTTTCTTGTGATTTACCACTGGAGAAAGGAGAACATACTCCATCTTGCTGAGCAGTCAACAGAAATAGCCTGTGTCAGGATCTTGAAGGGCACTCTGCAGTCTGTGCAAAGCCAGTGGACATGCTGACATGCAGTGCCATTAATTTCCACCTAACAGAAAGGTTCTTTAGAGTGCCAAGCGTGACGCCAGAATACAAAACACTTCATTCATCAAAGCCATAAGTAAGAAACTCTGTGTTTTTGGTTTTAGAAGTAACTTTTGTACATTTATGACTTTTTCCACATTAAACATCATTTATGGTTTGGAAATTGTTCAGGCAAGAGGCATGTGGTTTCTGCTCCCGAATATCAGCAGCAGTTTTGCTAGATTTAGTCTCTATTTTATGTTGACATTTTTTTGGCTTTTCATTTATCTTTTGGATGGACCTCTTTGGAGCAAGCTGACTCAAAGAGAACCAATAACCTTTCTTCTAAATGAAGACTAAGTGATCTGCTTAAGGTGAAGAAGATGACATGGGTATAGGGAATTTGGGTTTGGAGCCAGACTTCTGCAAAGTACCTGGTGAAGAAATACCTTTACTGTGATGTTCCCTCATCAGAGCAATTGCTGGAACAAATTGAGAAATAGGAATTTCACACCTGAACTTTGAGACATGAGTTGATAGGTTTTTCCATAGGCCTTGTGAGAAGTTATGGAGTAGCTGTTGATTTTTCAGTTCATTCTATTCGTGCTGAATAAATGGTAAAGGGCTGATGCAAGATGTTGCAGCTATATTTTTACATTTGTTTCCTCTTTAAAGTTTGATTGTATTCTTCCATTGCCTGATCATGTTTATCCATCCATCTGTGCTGGACAAGCAGCAGCACTGTTCTTCAAGGACAGAATACAACCTTTTTGTTTTGTTTCCCTCGCTTGGCTAAACTTCTTGTGTGCGCCTACTTTGTATCCGAGCTGTTTCTGCAAGTCTAACGTGCCGCTATTTATAAACCCAGTTTCTCTTTCGTGGTGTCCTGGGCTGGGAGCTTGGAGCGTTTCTCTCTGGCCTCCCATAGCAGAACGACCTGTGACAGTGGAGTTTCATCCCAGTCCTCCATGGGCCAGGACCACAAGTCTACACTTGGTGGTGCAACCTCTCCTAGCTTAGTCTGCATCTTGATTTGTGATGGTTTCCCAATAATGGGAAAAGGTGATGAAAGCAAAGAAAGATGCACAGATGGGGAAAGATACCTCAGGGCTGCCAGGGCAGCTGTTCAAGATCTCTGAATCAGATGGAGACAGAACTTCACCACCCTCGGCTTCCCCACCCTCAAACAAGCCATCTCCCATGTGCAAACCAAAACCAGCCCCACCCCAGCCATGCCATTTTAGCTAATGGCCTAGTTAATAAATGGCAAATTCCAAGGGTAATCCTGTCAAAGTCTTCCTGACCTCCCCATTGATAATAGTAACCGCGAAGTGCTCCCCTGCTCATCTGATTAATACCAGAAGAATTCTACCTGATTAGATCATTGCTGAGGGGAAATGTAGGAAGACAAATATACCAGGGAAAAATCAGGCTTTAGACAAGGGGGAAGGTAACAAGTGCCCACGGTTTGTAGACTTTTTCACCTGGCGGAGAGGGAAAAAGTTTGTGATCATCTTCCGCTCTGCGACAACCCTTGCAAGAGTGTGCATGTCCCAGCCTTTCTTCTTTGCCTGCAACTCATTCATATCATGTTGATATGAGCAGGTATAAACCAAGCAAGTACGTACATCTTTGAGGGGTTGGAGACTTTGAATGTAAACTCCCGAGGGCAGAGACCCATGTAATTGTTTCCTTGAAAACTCTGGCAAGGTCAAACTAGTGCAATTTGGGATCTTGGCACACCACTGACAGCACAGGGAGGAGTGGAGGCTGGGTAAGAAATCTAGTATTTGGAGAAAGATATTGGGCTGCTGCTTTCTTATCCTTTCTTACCCTTTCCAGAACTGTGGTTCTTAGTTGTCTTATGTTGAGATAAGTAGCTTTTCATGCTTCTCAGGCTGCCTACAGATTCAGGCAGGCATCACAAGGTTCCTTACACATGGGCTTTTAAGTATTTATCACCTTGCAGACATGGGGAGGGCTTTTTAAAATGTGTCAAGGTTGTGATATAGAAGATGAGTAGAGCAGTTCTTCATCCCTGTCTTCTGATGCTGGCTTTGATACCTATGGTGCCTACATCCTTGTTTCTTCATCACTGTGAGGTACAACAAGGTTTGGTCATGTAGATATGATCAGAACAGGAGCAAGCAAACACTTGAGCACACCTGAGCGGCTGTTAGCTGCGTGTGTCACCCTGGTAGCCCCCTAAAACTGGAGACTGCTTTACTGACCGGAGCAAGTATTAAAGGGAAAAAGACGTTTCAAGGAGACAAAAGAGCCGGTTTTTTGGAGTTGAATATGATTAGCTGATAAGTGTAAATACTTGATGGGAGGGAATAAAGAGGATGGAGCCAGGCACTTCTTAGTGATTTCTACTGTAAGGGTGTTTGAACATAGGAACAGGTTCCCCAGAGAGACTGTGCAATCTCCATCCTCAGAGATAATTCAAAACCCAACTGGACATGTCCTGGGCAGCCTGCTACACTTGACTCTGCCTTGAGCAAAGGGCTTGGACTAGATGATCTCTAGAGGTGCTTCCAACCTCAGCAGTTCTATGATTCTGTAACTAAAGTTGCAAAATACCAGTTAGAGGGTAGAAGTTCTCATAGATCCCTGGAAATATCCCAGTTAAAACCAGCTCTCTGTATTTTTTTAAAAGCTTTTTTTTTCCAGTCTGTGTTGGAACATAACCTGAGGGCTAATTGATAATCACAACTGGGGAAAGGGGTGAACTGTAGAACCACAGCAAAGCCAGTAGAAAGAAGACATTTTTAAGCTGGCTAAATTATTTGAGACAGCCTGGCATGTAGCTTCAGTCCCTGCCCCCAAAGTGTGGGGCTGTGCCATTCTCTGCTAAGGCAGCAAGCTTGGCATTTGCCTTAAGGTGTAAGAAGAGGATCTAGGAGGTCTAGAAGAAGAGGGGTGAGAGAGCCTGTGGCTTGTAAACAAGAAGAGTGAAGGAGAAATGTGATAACATCATGTAGTAGTAAAGGGCTGGAGGGACAATACAAGTAGTACAAGGAGAATGGGTATAATTTATTCTCCATATCCAGGGCACATAGGACAAAATGTCAACTATAGCAAGACATTTTCCCCACTCTACTCAGTGCTTGTCAGGCCACACCTGAGATAATGTGTGCAGTTTTGGTCCCCACTATACAAAAAAGATGTAGAGAGACTGGAGAGAGCCTAGAGAAGGGTCACAAAGATGATCAAAGGTCTGGGAAGCCTGCCATATGAGGAAAGGCTGAGAGAACTGTGTTTGCTCAGCCTTGAGAAAAGAAGGTTTCAGGGAGATCTTATTACAGTGTTTCAGTGGCTACAAAAGGTGGCTACAAAAAGGATTGAGACTCCCTTTTTACAAGGAGTCACGTAGAAAAGACAAGGGGTAATGGCTACAGGTTACTCCTGGGGAGATCCCAATTGGACACAAGAGGAAAATTTTTCACAATGAGAACAATCAGCTATTGAAATAATCTCCCCAGGAAGTGGTGGATTCCCCAACACTGGACACTTTTAAGACTCAGCTGGACAGGGTGCTGGGCCACACTGTCTAGACTGTGCTTATGCCGAGAAAGGTTGGACCAGATGATCTTTGAGTTCCCTTCCAACCTGGTATTCTATGATTAGGAAAAAAACTTTATAGCAGTGAAGTTAATGAAGCCCTGGAATAAAGTGCAGAGGTGGCTGTAGGGTCTGTGAAGGAAATACTTAAAACACAGTATAAAAATTTCATTCAAGGATGGAAGTCTGAGCTGACCTGCCTTGGAGAAAGCAGATGGATGGACCAGAAGTGCCTTTCTGTGCTCGGTTTCTGTGACTCCCTGGACAGTGGGTGTTAATATACACCTGAGAGCTTGCCTGTAGGAAGAGGCTTCTCTTACTTTCCCTCACTTAGACTTTACCTTACAGGGGAGAAAAACAGGGATCCATTTTACCCTGTTGTTTAAGGTTTACCCCTGGACAGACCTTCTCAGAACATGAGATGCGCTATCTGCAAGATGTGTGGCTTTTCACATTTGATGATGTCACCAAGTTCAGAGTTAGTTGTGGGTCCAGCTCCCCTCTTTGCAGAAAAGCTCAATACCAAAATTAGCCTTTTTGTTGTGCTGAATGATGGTTGTTCTCCTTCCCAGTCAGTGGCCTTTCTAGAAGACCTGTGCAGTGAGTAGTTCACAGACTAAAACTCATACAACTTGCTGCCAATATCAGCGTGTGTAAAAATGTGATTATACACTATGGTGGCTCCTAACATGGAGCAATTCCTTAGGAGAGGGAGAATGGTGGAAAGGTGCCTGGATTGAGAGACAACCACTGTGTATTAAATAGTCTTGTTGGAGGAGGGGAAATAAATTGATAAAAATAATAAAAGGTCATAAGGCAGAGTAATTTGGGCATCAGTTCTCGTACAAGAAACATCTCTAATCCAGTGAAGGACTTTTCAATCCTGATCTGACATATCCACAGGGAATTCCTCACCAAAGATGTCTTATTCCCCTCCTATGTGTGCCCTCCCACACCCTGTCCCAGACCACAGAGAACATTTTTAGGCATGCTCTGAGTAAGCACAAGGGACTGGATCCCACTGGTAAAGCAGGCTGTTCAGGAGATGAAGTTGCTTGCTTTGAAACATCTTCTCCAGAACATTCCTGGCTTCAAAATCGCTGTTGGGAATTCACTGGCAGCTGAGCAGGGATTTCCTGGTTTTCACTGGGTTCTAAGTGAACTGAAATTCCTGAAGAAAAGAAGTGTTCCCGGTCCCTCTGAGCCTCCAGTCATGGTTATCCCATTTGTCTCCCATTTGTCCCTTCAGTGGAAGGCACTGGCCTCAGCCGTCTTCTGCTTTTTTGCAGCCTGTGCTTTCGAGGGGGCTTCTGCAGTGGGGGTGAGTGTCACGCCGCCCTGAGGAGTCAGAGCCAGTAACGTGCCGAGAGTGCACACAGTCCAGTCCTGGCATTCTTTCAATTGTAGCCCACAGCCATTCCCTTTCTGAGAAACCTAACCACTTTGTCTCCTTTATTCCCTCCCTCTCAGCTCCCTGGACACATCTGCTGCCATGAGATGTCTCAGCCAAGGATTTTGAGCCAAGATATGAAGGAAATGGTTTAACCAGATGTGTACCCATGCCTGCGACTCTGAACTTTGAGAAGCCAATATTTAAAAAGCTTGCCATCTCCCCTGCCTCCCAGCAGCAAGGTAAGTAATGGGTGGGACAGCAGCATATCCAGAAAAACACCTCTTTTTCAAGGGGAAGGAGAGTAGGTTATAATTCGACTGTAGAAATTTGCTCCAGGCTGAAACCTTGGCAAACAAAAGCTTAGCTTAGGAGTGATTTAAAAGGAAACAACAGAAAAGCGTAAAATAAATCAGGGCAGTCGTTTCGGGTGGAGATGAGGGTCTAGAGCTTAAAGATCTCTCTGGAGTGGGGGAGGGGAAGGAATGGCTCAATACAGACTTGCATTTGGCTCTTAGCCCTACTATAACTAAGCCTTTCAAAGCCAGGAGAATAAACTGAATGCATGTCCATCCCTGGCCTCTCCTGTCACCCATTTGTCAGAGGAAAGCAAGGCCCCACGTACTCTTTAAAGCAGAGTGGATGCAGATATGGTGGCATTGGCTGAATTCCTCCTAATGCCACTTTCTAAATATGGATTTCCCTGTACCTTAAGCTGTAAAAGCACATAAAGTCACTGAGGCTCAGCTTGCCTAAGAGACGAAGAGGGGCATCTGTTACTTTCAGCATTCTGGATCTCCTCAGACCCTCTCTTGCTCCTGCCATACCACACCTACTGCTCGAGATCTGTGCCCTGCTCCTGCCCTCAGCATCGCACCTTCCCACTCCTTGACAAGCTGAGGGGTTGAACGAGAGGATGACGGCTCTTGCAGCCCTTGCGTGGGCTGACTCCTCCAAAGTCCCAGGCTCACAAAGCTGAGGAAGAAGAGCTGGCTAGCTAGATAGCTGCAAAGACCACAAACACAGAACATATCTCCAGAGGGAAGGCTTTTCCAGAGCGTTACCTAATCTGTGCGGCACATGTAGTTGACAGCACAGTTGGCACAGGCCTTTACAAACAAAGACAAGGCCCAGCCAGTTAATATGTCTTTTGTCATCTCCGTACCCTTGGGCCCCTCCAGCCTGTGTGCCCATACATAATTGCATTGCAGGCTCCCTTTGTAGTGTTGTCACTGTGCGATTTTCCTGGTGGCCTGGAGCATCCATACATCAAGTTAGGAAGGAAAGTATGATGCTGGCATTATAGACAAACCCGTCAGCCTACTGAATTACCTACCCAAGTGGATACATGGAAAAAGATTTCACAGTGAGAGGGGGTTAAGCGGTGGAACAGGTAACTGAGTAAGTGTATGAAAGCTCCATCTTTGGAGATTTTTAGAAGTCAGTTGGATAAGGTCCAGAGCAACCTGACATACCTTTGCTAACTCTCCTTACTGCTATGCTCACTTCCAGAACAGCCATCCCCTCAGCTGCCTGATGGAGTGCTTTGGCTGTTGCAGGTAACAAAGAACAAAAGGCTAAATGAATGATCAAAGGCTTGCAGTTGTAAAGGACCCGTTCTGAAATTTTCCCTCCCACTGCATGGTTAATATGTGTTCAGTTCCATCAGCAGTTGTGGTTTAGATGGGATGTTACCTAATTCTGCCCAGAATAGGCCTCCTTTGAAGGGCAGCACAGTTTAAACCTCTCTAGCTTTTCTAACAGGCTTCATAGTTTGTTAGCACATATTTTTGTATGTGTTTGCAGGGCCTCCCTTCAAGCACCTCAAGGCTGTCTGAAGAACTTTGTGCTCTCCAGCAGCAGACAGTGCCAGACTTTGTTTCATATAAAAGAAAGCACTTTCAATTCCATCATTTCTCCAGCCTTAATGAGGCAGGTAGAACCAGCCAATACAGAAATTTTTAGGACTACATGTGTTTGTTAAGAAGGCTTGGAGAAGCTTTGGTTGTACTTCTGGCTCTGTTCTTCCAGTATTAAGAGATCGCTTACCTGTACTGGTGTACTGCATAATTTGAGATCGGGTTGTCAAAACATCACCTTTCTGAATATCTTAGTAGAGTCACCTCCACTGAGATGTCGAGGAGGGCTGTTCAAGAGATCTTGTTAAAGGGAAAGAAGCCCTGTCTTTTTGTCTGCTCTTATGTTTCAGTGCTGCCGCTTCTGTGTATTGTAATTTCTAGAGAAGACTGATGCCACTGACCGTGGAATCCAGCCCGTCATCTAGCTCCCCAAGTGCAGCAAAAACATTTATGGACTGATCTTATACAGCTTCTCTCAAGCACTGGAATTTTCAGGTGTATATGCTTTCAGGGCACAAGCAACCCCAGGAAAGCTGCTTTTCAAAAGTGATCTCCTGTTTAGACTAAAAAAACTGAAAAGGGAAAAAAGAAATTTAAAAAAAACAAACCAACAAACCTTTGGCATCAAAACAAAGCAAGTGTTTCTTTTCCCTAAGCTTCTTTAACTGTGCCTTGTAAAAAAGAACATGAAACTCTAAAAATTACTTTACAAAATGGGGATGAAGGTAAAGGCAAGGTACTGGCATTGGAGATAAGGTTAAATCAGAGCCCAGCAGAAAGAACATGGCAGTGAAAGCAGTTTAACAAGTTCATTTTATGTGCCACTGTGTCATGCTTCCCTTTGTTGCTCAAGAATGTTGCTTCACTGGTTCCTAGGGTGTGAAAGGGCCATGCTGCTGGGAGGATGTGTCCCACAGACCATCCATGTGCCACTATTGGGCTACCTGAGGCTGACAGAAAGGGTGATCCATCTTAAAATTGTGGTTTTACTTGTATTACAGTTTTGCTATGGACCAGGAACTGGTTTGGACTTTGTGGTCAGAGGTCTTCTGTAGTGTGATAGTGTGCAGAACATTACTGTGCAGGGCCAAAGTGTAATGAGAGTAGGCAGACGCTCCAGCCAAGTCAAGGGACGTTAAAATGCCTCTGTAGAAAGTATTCACAGTGGTCAGGTGGTTTGGAAGATGCCCATCTTGTAAGGAGTTCAGGAGATTAAGCAAAATGCTCTCTAAACCAATGGAAATCCTTCTCACTTTTGCTGCTTTCAAAGGAAGGAGGCAGGACAAAGTGCTCGCAGACTGTGTTGTGTGTACGCATACAGAGCAAAGCGCAGGAGGAGCCATACAGACTTTGTTGGGAAGGGTAGAGAGCACTGAGTGTGTGACAAGCCCTGGCGTATATACACCTCACCACTGCCATCAGTGGCTTGAAGCCAGGGTGGGTCAGAGTTTACACCAAGGACTGGCATCTCTCCCTCCTGCCAGTGTTTGTACACATCCTCAGCTGCTGTTGCACAACATGGCGCAAGTAGCACGCTCTGCTTGGAAGAGACCTGGGACTGGAAGAGCAGGTGAGATCTGCCTGGCTGGGCAGGACTGCAATGCACTGCGAGACACCCCAGGCTGCTTGCTCTCTTCCTCTCTTCGAGTTCCCACCTGTAGCCTCAGCTCTCAAACAAGGACTACCACTAAAAGCCAAGTAGCTATAGCAGAAGATTCCTGCATTGCTGCCCACATGTCAACTCTGCTGCTTCAGGCTGTGGCTTGTGTGATGACAGCAATGATACAGTTAAGTGATTTTTTGAATCCTTCCTAGGATGGGAGCAAGTCCTTTGTG
Source organism: Tringa tobata (assembly GCA_033628505.1). Lineage (NCBI taxonomy): Eukaryota > Metazoa > Chordata > Aves > Charadriiformes > Scolopacidae > Tringa > Tringa tobata. The sequence goes on from JAHREE010000158.1 coordinate 235,754, forward strand.
TGGACACTCTTAAACCAGTTAAGAGTGGCCAGGAACTGACCCAAGTGTAAGTTTGTAAAAGCAAAGACAGCAGAACCCTGCTTCCCTTCTCTTTTTCTGTCTGTTGCCTCTACCTAGATGTGGAGCTGGGCGGTTTGGTGAGGGTCTCCCACTGGATTTTAGTTCTGCCCCTCTGGGGAAAAAAACCAAACAACAGAGAAAGTGATCAGCCTCCTCCACCATTTGTTGTGCTCTTGGTGATCTCCAAGCCTGCCCCAGAGCACATCTTTGTGAGCTCTAAGGCTGTCCATCATAACTGCCCCTTTCTACCCATTCCAGCCTAAAAGACACTTTATAGACCCTTGCTGTGAAGAACCACACTTCCCACGTAAAGGACTCAGAAAAGCCAAGGTATGACTCCTGTAGCAGCTGTAACTCAGACCTTTTTGCACACATATTATTTTATTTCATATGGATGGTGTTAACATTAATGCCCTAACCCTTGAGGAAGCTAGCTAATTTCCAGGTTGATATGACCAAGGAGCTGGCTAATTTCCAGTGTTTTGGGGTGAGAGCCAAGAAGCACAGTGCCAGGGCATTTCTGGCTGTTTTGGTGCTCCTGCGTGGAGCACACCCAGGTCTGCATTTCATCCCAGGGTTCCACCGCTGTCTGCCACCCCACCATCCTCTGCTTGCGCCGTGGGCTAAGTATCTTCAGCGGCAGGGCTACAAGTTACTGAGCTGCAGCTGCATGTCGTTATACCATCAACCACAGCATCTGGAAGAGGACAAGCTGGCAGTTACCCTGGCCATACAAGGCTGATGGCTTAAGAAGAGACAGCCACCTCAGTCTAGTTTTGTGTAAGATATAGCAAAAAAGTGACACCACCACACGTGCACCCGCTGTTGTTACTGAAATGTGGATCTAACCAGGAAAAGACCGTGGCAAGCAGGCAGGAGAGGAAAAGGAAGGGGGGATTTCGAACACCACAGGCCAGAGAAAGAAACCCCTGCGCTCGTGCTTGCGTCAGTAGCCGTCTGTGTGCTGACCCCAGGCTCACCTGAGCCTTGGCAAAGCTCCTCTTTGTTCTGTGTTAGCGTTCGGAATCCAGAGTTATCCCACAGCCACTTTGTGACCTGTTCCACCCAGACAGCCTGCCCAGGATTGCTTCATAAAGCGAGACCTAGGAATCAAAAACAGGGCATGTTTCCTGAGCAGAGATGGAAAACAGCTGTGCTGGAAAAAAGGAGGGGTTTGATGGCTAAGCAGTGGAAAATACAGATCAAGGCCTGGTTGTGCAATCTTCCCTGGCTGGCCTTTGGCTGCTATTGTGACAAGGAGACCAGCTGGAGTTGGCAGAAGGCTGCTGCCAGGCGATAGCCTGGCTAGCGAGAGCCTCTGGTGACAAGGCTGCACCTTTTACCAGCGCCTGGGAGGCTGGTAAGTGACATCTGGGAATGCTGCCCTCTCCCACTGTCCTGTGGTCAGATCGTTCCAGGTGGTGTTTGAATGGCCTGGCCCATCACTGTAAAGGCCCACAGAGCTGTGGGGCTGCAGTGTCACCGTGCCCCGGCATTGAAGCTCTGCTCCTGCCATGCTCAAAGCATGCCGGATGCGCAGCTGCTGCTGGGGCTGTGGTCTAAGTCTGGCCAGGTTCCTGCCTCTGGATCCCCAGCGCCCGGGCTGGGCAGTAGGTGCACACCATCAATCAGTGTACACACACCCTGTGCGGAGAAGCTGACCGAAAAACCTTAGAGCTTGTGTCTGCTCTTCCACCGCCCTCCTCTGAAATCAAGGGAAGGCTACATCATGGTTTTCATAGCCTTAAGTGCTGCTTACTTCAAGTTGTCCTTCTGGATGAGTTCTTGATTTTTATCCAATTCAAAATCTAAGCAAAAATAGAGGGAAAGGGTGTGGGCTTCTGTCCTTTTAAAATCTAATTCTGTACAAGAAGGAGAGGATGGACAAGAACAGAGAGGGAGAATTAGGCCTTTACTTCAGAGCCAGATTAACAAAAAAAATTACCTTTTCCTGCTGAGAGAGCCCCGCAACATCTCTCCTCTCCCAGTGCTCTTGGTTAAGCAAGAAACTAAGGTAAGGGGCAAAATGGTGAGAAGGCAGAAAGCAAAGGAAGTAGGCAGGACCATCAGTCACCTCCTAGGCTGATACACACCAGCTACATTGGCCTCTCTCTTTAGCACCTGGAACAGGAGACAGTATGATGAATGTCTTTCACTCTGTAATATTGGAGCGATGGATGCACTGTAATTGCAGGAATATTGTGCTTTCTTACAACTGGCTCAGTATACCAAGCTGAAACATGGATTTAGACCTTGCTCAGCAGCAGTTTCCAATAGTGCTCATCACTGAGACAGCACAACTGCAGAGAAGAAAACCCAACAAACCCGATCACCACTGCAGAGCCCATGAAGGGAAAGGAGGAAGACCAGGTGGTGACCTGTAGGGGGGAGGAAACCGCAGAACTGAGGCAAGAGCAGCACTAGGAAGAGTTGTACAGGGGAGGAATTTTGGTCCACATAGCAAACATTGTAGTATTTTTGGCCCTCTATGGCAAGTTTTGTAATCCAGATACCTCAAGGTGAGGGGTAGGATGGGTGTTGTCTTCAGGTGCTGGAAGAACACAGTCTTAATGAAATTAACATCAAGAAACAGTAGCACATTGTGACCTGCGGCACACAGTAACGCACAGAGATGGATGGAAGCAGCATTACATTGCAGGGAGTAGGCTCCCAACTGGATGCAACCAATGCATTGTTTGCATTTTAGGCAGTTTGCTTCCTGCCATAAAGGAACCCCTAGTCCTGAGTTGGGGCCTGAAGACTATATGTACACCACAGGAAAGGAGTGAGGAACTTAATGGCTCTGCTGATGGCAGCCAGCATCTCCTGTAGGAACCCCTTCAGTTGGATTCTCAAAGTGCAGCTTTTGGGGGGGCTGCAGGAAAAGAACAGGGGGCTGCAAGAAAAAGAACAGGACAAAGAACAATGAGTTTTGCAAAGGCAAATGCACCAGCTTTAGCAATTATTTAAGCCAGGTCACACTAACTGGGTGCACAGCAGGCTTTGCACAAGTGCACACAAAATCAATCTGCTTAAACCTGGGCAACTTTGTAGTGCATCCAGACAAACAAAACCCAGATAGATGCAAAAAAATTAATAGTTGGTAACGGCTTCAGCATTCTCAGAGCTTTGGAAAATTTGGCGTTACTTGCAGATAAAACCTCCAGTGCTTTGAAGTTTATTTTTAATACAAAACAGGATGAAGGCATATTTTAGAAATAATTTGCAAAGCGAGCTGCTAGTGTTTTGGCTTTTACTGACCTGAATTGTTTTTTTTAAAAAAATCTGTCCTTCCCTTTTAACTTCTTAATGTGACATCAGTCATCAGAGTTCTCATGAAACAAACATTCTGCAACTGTCTACTCTGCAAGGTCCAAACAGGACCTCAACAGTGGCTGAAACAATATTTCATTAAAAAAAATATATTGTTTTGTTCCCATAGAAAAGTTCCAATTTTGATGAAATTATATTTTCCTGCAGAAAAGCAAAACCCAAACCTATCATTCAAAGGTTTGACCTGATATCTGTTTGCTCCTCAAGGGAGAAGGGTAGTGGAGAGAAAGCAAGTGTGGTTTGGGGAGAAAAGTTCTACCAATAAATGGGGGCAATGAAAGCAGAGGGAAGAAAGTCCAAATTCCCAGGCATTCCAGACATATCTGGTATCCTTTACATCCTGTGCTCTGTGCTTCAGTTGTACACATTTCAGTGTTCCACCACAGAGGCAGCTGCATTTCAGTTGTGACATTATATGAAGAGTTTGGCGTAGTTGTCACAGGATCTTAGGCGATAAAAAGTAGCTGACCATGACAAAGAAAGTAAAATAGAACATACAACCTATTACCTTTGCTGGAAACCATTCATGCCACAGAGAAATGGGTGCCAGGAAGCAAACACTTCCAGGAGAAATTAGAAATAAAGGAAAAAAAATGAAAAGTCGTCACTGGTAGCTAGGAGAAGAGTACAGGCTCATTACCACATCTGAGCTGTTGAAAAACACCTCTTGTTTTCTGTGGCTCTTCATCTGTTTCTCTGTTCATTTTTGTCCTTCTCTTTAACCTTGCTGGGTAAAACACATCTCCAAGGACAAATAAAAATTATTTTCTTACCAGTGCTGCTGACTTAGCAACCTGTCAAAAAACTGACTAAACTTGAAGCTCCTTCAGTCAGTCACTTTAAAATATAGTCAGCATTGTGTTAAAAAAAGGGGGGAGGAGGGGGAGGAGAAGAAAAAAGAAATACAGGAATTCAACATCGGGGTTACTCATATTAAGGCCTTCCAGCAGGCTCTGGGAGAAACAACAACTGATGAGTAGTGGGACAGAGGGAAGTGTTGCAAATTAGGCTTGGCTCTTGCAGTATAGGGAAGATGTTTGTCTTCATTAAATAGGTATTTTATTGAAGGATCCTTAGATACAAAAAGCTGGCCTGGGAACCAGAAAACACTGTTAAGAACCCAGGCAAAGGAAATGTTAATTAATTTTGCTAGTCGTCAAAGGCTGCTAGGTCATCATTAAGGGTGCTAGGATCACCCTTAAACTGCCCATGGAAAAATGCCTGGATCTTAACATTTGAGAGGTTGGAATCTGCACTGTGTGCTTTTGTCATTACAGCCATTTTCCCTGGAAACATTTCCCCTTTCACCTGCACCACAGGTGGATGGACAACCATAATTTCTTTTAGGAAACTTCTCTGCTTCTCAGAGATGTGCCCAAATAGACTGAAGGGATTTACAGACTGGCAGGTCCATTGACCATCTACTGTCTCTGACAAACATTGCTTTCAGACCATGCTTAGGACAAAGCAGGGGTAACTTTCCAAAACCAGCCTCAATTTGCTCAGGGTCACAACAAAAAAGGTGAAATTATGATTCCTCCATTATCCATTGCCTGCACATTTGCTGTACGCCTGCCTGGCTCATGCAGTTCATCCTGTCTCATATTCTAAGAAACCAGCGTCAGATCTTGCCTTACAAGCTAACTGCATAGGTGCTTAAAATGGGAAATTGTGTGTGGCTCTTCAGGCTGTGTCTGTGTGTGCAGCTGGTTTGTGAAGCAGCTGGGTCAGATCCCTGGGCAAGGATAAAGGAAGGAGGAGAAAACAGAGAGTCAGCTATAGAAAAAGGTAAACTCTAGAGCAAAAGATGTAATTTTTCAATCAAGCTTTTAATGAAAAGATCATAAAATAACAGTTTCTCATCACTGTACATTAAGACTGCAAATTTCTGAATGCTGAGATCATATTATAATTTCTGTATCTTTTTATATGACACTTGAGTTGAAGCCACAACCATGTGTGGCTCTGACCTGAATTCAAGCTCTTGAAGGAAATGAACAGAACATTGCAGCAGGAATGTTGGCCTTTCCCTTGCCCTTCCCTCCTCTTCCCCTCCCCAGGAAACATCCAGGGCTCCTAGACTGACTGACAGTTAAGGCTTAAAATTAAAAAAAAAAAAAAGAAGAGAGAGATGCAATATCCCTTTTTCAGTCATATTTAAAATACTAAAATAAAATGGGAAAAAGTATCCAGCCAGCCAGAACAAGACCCTCTCCTCATAGAAAAGTTATCCCCAGCCAGTCAAAACTCCCGTGGAAGTCAGAGCAACAGTTGTGCTCGGTGCTTCGATTGATCACTTGTAAATGAGAAAGTTTAAAAAACGTCCCATTCCTCAGGGAAAGCAAGTGCTAAGAGCTGTGTCCCCCTGACTGCCAACAAATGGAGCATGAACTATTCTGTTTTAGACTTCCCCTACTGCATCCCACAGGGTCTGCTCTGTTCAAAAAACACTGATCTGTTGATCCCTGTGTGTTCAACACTGGGCTTCAAACGCTTAGAAAAAATGGGGAAAGAGGGGAAGAAGAGATTGGTGATAGACAACTGAACAAAAATCACAATTCTAGCTCTAACCTTATGTTTCAGTATTTCTGAGTCCAGTTAGTTACAACAAGGCAAGCAGAATAAGTAGCAGTTCTCTTGTGGCGCAGAGATGAACTGGGGCTGAAATGAAGAAGCCTTCCCAACTAGGAGGTCCAGCTAGGAGCCTGACAGCAGAGCTGGAACTGCCGCACAAGGGATCCAAATCTTTTCCTTTTACGAGGAAAGAGCAAATTTAGTCTATGGAAAATCATCAAAGGTGACACTTCTTAACCTAATCTGAAAAAATGCAAAATTCAAGGAGTGGAAAGGGGCTGAGACTCAGCTACTGCTTGCCTGCTCTAAAATCCAGACAATAAAGTGCCATGGAACTTAAAACATTGCAACAAGCTACTTCCAACTATTGAAAGCAACCCCTAAATTTTCTTTCTCAAGAATAGGGACAGTCTGGAGTGCAAGAGTAAGCTTATGAAAAGAAAGTGTTTTACAATAAATGGCGTGACTTTCCTGATGTTGAACAAATCATTAAGCTTAAACAAAAACTAAGAAAAAATGCTAGAAGGCTATTTGATTGTTTCAGAATTGCAGCTCAGAGCTCATTTAGATTTTAAACTCTTATTTAAACAAATGTTTATTTAAACGTGCCATCTTAGAGGTGAGCATTTCTGCTGTCTGGGGGCAAGCTGGATGGTTACTATCTAGAGCCTCTCAAACCCATTTAAGATGTAGGAAGGTTTTATCGCTTTGTTTTTTATTCGCTTTTCCCTTAACTCCAGCACAGCCGATTGGAAAGGTTTCTAATTTTGGCAAATATCCAGCAATCAAGAAGCATCCTTTCTCCATGCTAATCTTTAAGGCTGTAGCAGGTCCATAACTGCTCACGCCACCAGTACTGGGAGAAGAGGCTTTGTAAAGCACAGCTTTTCTCAGGGACTCAAACCAGCCTATGCTACTGGGAACCCGATGCTTCAGGAGATTGAAGGCCCATCACAAGGTGGCACAGAGGCTGCTGGGTTTGGCACGAAGCCTCCTCGAGCTGCTGTAGGCGTCAGCTCCCTGCTTGAGAGATCCGTATTGCTACCAAGTAAACAGTAACTGGGGGATGAGGGGACTTTAGGAAAGGAGCCAGGTCCTGTCCCTCAGGCAGGGCAGCAGACTTGTCTCAGCCACAAGCTGCAATCAGAAGCACACAGCCGTTCCTCTGATAACTTTGACCTTCTCCGGATTTTGCCAGCAGTCACCTCAGAATGTGTTTTTGTTTCACGGAGTGCGCTGGATGTTTCCTTGATCAAGACCCATACTCCTGCTTTTCAGAACTGAAGTGACACGGTAAAATACTGCTAACCCAGATTTTGAACCTGCACTGCTTGAAAACAATGCCTTCCACACACACAAGAGAGGAAAATAAAACAAAAACCAAAACAGGAATATTAAAAGAGTGACACTGTAAATGGAAACATTTAAATACAGCAAAACATAAATTCCTCTTCTATGCAAAGCTACAAAAGTCCAGTCTTTGTATTGTCTTCACAGGTTATGGTTTATGGCTATGAGAGTCTCTGAGATTCTTTTTTTTTTTTTAAATATATTTTTTTCATTTTTTTGAAATCCTGTAGAGAAGACCCTGCGGACACATCTTTGTGTTTGCAACTTTCTGAATTACATTGCAAAACTGTGCATACAGAATCTGAGAAATAAATACATTCATTACTGCACATACATATTGATACAAAAACAACACTGTCAAATAGTGTTTGCACCATCTTTGTTAGATATTAAGACCAGGCAAAATTAATATTTCATTTTCCATCAGCCCTCCCCTCAAATCTTTGAGGTGGCTTTGGTGTAGAAGGTAAAAGCTACAAAGGGGCAAGACTAATGATGGGGAGCATTTTTAAATAATTTTTTTTTTTTTGGCTTCAGCTTATTTTAGCAAACCATCTATAGCCTGTTCTAACATGCAAATCAAGCTTAGGCTTCCACCTAGAAAGCCTTAGGAGTTTTGATTGGGCTCTTTGCACATGACTGTGTGGTCCGGGGTGACTCCATCTAGCTGTTTAATGAGAAGGTGGCTCAGCTGGTCCAGAGCGTCCCCCTCCGGCCACGGCGTGGCTCTGAGCAGGGGGCAGCTGGGGGCCCATGCTCTGGTGCCGGACCATCAGAGCCCCCCTGGCACAGCCCCTGCTGGCGCAGAGAGTGGGTCCCACCGCAGCAGCCGCAAAGCCTCACAGAAGCTGCATGTCAATAGCTCTTTGGTGTCTTCTGTGATCTCTGTGGCTCCTGCTAACTCCCCCACATGCACAGAGAGAGGCTTTTGGGGTGTTTTTTTGCCAGACGTTTGGTTTTGCAGTAAAGGACTGGAGAACAGCTCAGCCCAGCTCCCCATGGCTAACGTTAAGGAGATGTGCTGGGTACAGCAGCTCCCACCACCTTCAGACAATGTTCTTCTCTATCTCTAGAGCTTCTCGCATCGCTCTTGTCCCTCTTGGTACCTCAGGCTTCTCTGAGGAAGAGGAAGGCTGGAATGCCTTCACAGTAGTGCCTGGGTCTTGCTCCCAGCAACAACTCTCCTGAATTGAATAAAAAAAACATCTACATGCCCTATTTCTAGTTGCCCTCCCTCTCCCCGAGTGGTGCTGGAATGCAGGCAGGGGCACAGCGCTTCCCTCCCAAGCTGGGAAACACTGCGTAGCCCTCAGAGACAAACCAATGGAAAAAGCAAAGATTAATTTTGACTGGCCCCTAGATCTGTTGAGGTCTGAAACTGTAAAAGTTTATGTAAACAATGAGATAAATATATTAGTACTTTTCTGAGCCAAGTGAGGTTTCATACTCATTCAAATGTGCTTTGGTTTAAAAAATAGCTTTGTGAATTTGGGTATGAGCTTCTTTATTCTTTTATACAACTTTTGCTATTTTATCTTTTTTTTTCCTGTTATTCCGAAAACATTCTGGAACTAAGTGACTAAAGCATATACTTAAGCTGCCTGGCCTCTTTTTTTTTTTTCTTTTTGTTTTTTGTTTGTTTTTAAATTGTTTTATTCCTCTTGAGGCTCTTTGTGTATTTAAAAAAAAATAAAATAAAATAAAAAAAAAATGCAGCTCCCTCCCCCCACCCTAAAACTCTTAAAATCTTAAATATGAAACTAGTGTTTTGCTTTCTCATTAAAATACAGAAAAATGTTTGATACAATACTATGTCGTACAAATGCAGTTGAGTGTTTAGGCCCCAAGCAGGCCTGAAACAGTCCCTGAAGTTTTGAGGATTATTAGTTATTAATTATTACTGTCACAATTTGGAAAATGTTGTTTATATTCAATCTATGGAACACAACTTTACACAGCTACTTGAAAAAAAAAAATTCCTTTTGTACAATACTCTTGCTGTACACAGACTTTATGTCGTATTGTTTAAGTGCTGGGGAGGGGATAAAGTGAAAAAAAAAAAAAGACGCTCCAAAATTTAAAAAAAAAAAAATAGTATTGGGTCCTGACACTTCAACATGATTCTCAAGGGCCAGGAGTGAATGGGGTAACCCCCATCCAAACCCCACTGTGGGGGACGGGGTTCATCCCCGGCCCTGCCCTTCTCACACAGGAGCTAGAAATTGTTTTGGAAAGGGGGGGGCTGAGCGGTCCTTGGCTGGCGGCAGCAAGGCGGGGAGTCTGTGCAGCCCCCACTGCAGGGCCCAGCGCCGCTCTGGGGTGCTGGAGGGAAGGTAAAGTCAGGTGACAGGGCCTAGAACTGGCCCTGCATCCCTGTCCCTGCCCCGCTGGGACTTGCTGCGAGACAATGGCAGATGGCGAGGCCTTCCCTGTCCTCCCCAAAGTCTACCGGGGACATTCTTGGGGGCTTGGCAAGGAATCAAGGAGAAAAGAATTCAATATATGATCAAAATGTGGAAGTGCTAAAGACACTAAAAACCCACATAACCCCCTCGCAAAAGAAAACAGTGCATCTGGGCACAATGAGAAAAGAAGTCCTTGCTCCCCTCTCACACTCCACAGCTGGCAGGTGTCTGGGAGCGAGCGGACGATGGCACTGGGAGAACTGGGAGCACTGGGCGAGAGGGGCAAGCATGTTCCCTGCAGGGTGACACCAGGCCAAGGCTGGGCACCTTTGGGCTGTCTATTGCTTGGAGCCTGGGTTCCAGTTTCCTCAGTTCATCAATTGACCCAACAACTTCTTATGGACTAGTCTACCTTAACAAAAAAAGAAAACAAACAAACAAAAAAAAACAAACAAAAAACCCCAATAGAAAATGAAGCTTATTATTTCTTTGTTTTAGTCAAACATGCTCACTTTTTCTTTTTTTGGTTGAAACATAAAAAAAAATGGTTTTGTTTTTTTTAAAAAAGCCAAAATGTGAGGTTTGGTAAACCTTACACATAGAGACTGTACTGGTTGGGGGGGAAGGGAGGCGGGGAGAAAAAACACAAGTGTAAACCTTACTCAATTCAGAAGGGATGATTCTACTGGCTGTGAATTTTTACCACCACAGTCACAGGAGGCTTGAAATAAGCCATAGCTTTCCACAAGGTCACGCCAACAAAGTCAAGGGGGCCAAGAATCGGTGGGCTAAGTTCTCTGTCTTCTCTCCTAAACCAATAGCAGCTGTTGGCTGTGATGTCTTATGCAGATGTTGCAAGAACATTTTTTCTTTTTCTTTTAATTTTTCTTTTTTTTTTTGTGTGTGCGTGTTTAAATTGTCTAAAAGGGAGGATATGAAACACTTTGGTTTGCTTTTTCCTCCTCTCCCCCACCTTATTGCACTCTGGATTCTAGTAAATTATAGGCTGCTATGCCCTCACCCTCTGTCCTGCCAGGTGTTTACAGACTGACCCAGATGTGCTGGGGGAGTGGAAGATGAGGGGGACATTTTCCCCTCCCCATAGTATCCAGATTCAATAAACAAAGCTGGAAAGGGCCCAGAAAGCTCAGAGAAGTTTTCTCCGTTTAGATAAAAGTGACTACAAACAGCCAAGAGACTGCAAATGAGACAGTCCAAGCAGCCAGCACAGCCTCTGGCTCAACTTATTTTTTGCTTTGTCTTTGGCCAAGCTTTGCTTTAACATTTCTCTAGCTGACTTTTGATGGAAGGACGGGGTGGTAAAAATCCCTTAACTTTAATTTAGCTTCTACTTTTATACATTTAATTACTTACAATAAGAGAAAAAAAAGCGCCTAATCTTTCACTAACCATCTTATTGTTCTCATGAGTTCAAGAGGTAGCAAAGGTAACAAGTCTGTCCACACAGACTTGCTCTTTAGTGAGGGAGGAAAGCTAAAAACATACACACACACAAAAAATAAAATAAAAAAATAATAAAAAAGTACCTAAGGAACTTGTAGCAAGTCCAGCCTACATCAAACCCTCTTCCCACCCACCCACCCTAGAATTAACCTCAGACCTTCCAGTTCAAACATTCACATAAACGTTACAATGGTTTTGCGTTTAATAAAACAAGTACCTCTAAGCAAAGAATACTCATATGAAACTACTAGAAAAGTAAAGACGACCCCCTGCTCACTGAAAGAAATTACCAGGGCATCCATTCCCTGTTCAGTCATGGGTAAGGCAGAAGAGGTTTGCGTGCTTTGTGGGAAAAGGTGGCATGTGATCACATGTGCCAAGGATAAAGATCAAAACGAGAAAAGGGAGGGATGGTGAGGGAAGCATCGCCATTTCTTTAAGCGAAATACCTGGGCTGGCGCACACTGAGGCAGACTGCTGTCCCCACCATTGCCAGCCCATGGAAGGGTGGTGGGTTCCACCATTGCTGTGGCTTTCCCACAGTATCTGCAGGGGCTACCAATCCTGTGAGATGGTCCACAGACACAGCTTCCGCGCTTGTGAATGCTGTGCTGTGTTATGTCACAACTGCTTGGGCCACTGAAAAGGCGTACTTTATTTTCTTTTTAATGGCAAGAAACGCCCCTACTGAGTTTGGTTTTGAGAGACGAGGTGAGTAGGGTGACAGTAACACCAAGGAAAGAGGAGGGGAGGGGGAGCCAGCAGAGGCTGAAAGTTCTCCACGGTCCCCTCCATCTGCTCCAGATAATCAATACGGCAATGAAGTTGATGTGTACAAAAAGAAGTAGTATTTTTTGCCAGGTAACCAAGATTTGGAGGGAGAGTTGGACTAAATGCATCAGCTTGGCTGTGGACCTTTCTTTTTTTAAAAAAAGGGAAAAAAGGGACTTTTTTTTTTAAATGTTAAAGCTACATTTGTTTAGGCCTCCCATGACTGAACAGAGTATGGGGAGTTGCCCCCTTTTTTGTTTGTTTTTTTTTCTTTTTTCTTTTTTTTTTTTTTTTTTAAGCAGCAAGTCTACAGGAAGGTAAATCACTGCGGATGGGCACGAAGCTCATTCTGGAGTCTTTGGCTTATGTGGGAGAGGTATGCATTCGCAGGTGGCTGATCAGATTGCGCTGCTGGGTGAATTTCCCACCACACAGTTGACATTCGTAAGGTTTTTCTCCTGAGTGGACACGCATATGCTCTGTCAGTCGGTACTGCCGGGTAAAGCGCATCCCGCATTCCTCGCAAGCGAAGGGTTTGAGCCCCAAGTGGCTGCGCATGTGCCGTGTCATGGTGCCCCGCTGCGTGAACATCTTGCCGCAGATGTTGCAAGGGAAGGGCCGTGTCAGCCAGTGAGTCTTCTCATGCTGCCGCAGCGTGGCTGGATCCTTGTAGCTCTTCTCACACACTGAACACTTGAAGGGTCGGGACTCTGTGGCATAGGACTGGTTGGGGTTAGACAAATCCTCAGCTTCATCCTTGCCGCCGTATGTGCCTTCTTCCTTGATGTAAAGGTCTTCCTCGGTGTGCGTCTCCACATGGGCATTGAGCTGTTCGGAGCTGGGGAAGCCTTTGCCACAGGGGATACAGACATACAGGTTGTCACCGTAGGCCACTGGCTCGAACCCCTCCTGCCGGTAGACGTAGTTGGCACTGGTATGGCCACCGCTCTCACTCTCACCACTGTCATCGCTGTTCTCCTTACCATTTTCCACCTCCTCCTTACATGGGTAGGGTAGGTCTGTGCCATAGGCCCCGGCCAGACTCCGCTCCACGGACTTGGACAAGGGCCCCAGGAGGATACCATTGGGCAGCCCTTCACCCTCGTCCCTGTCTTTGCCCCCCTCCTTTCGGTCAAAGGCGGTGTCTTTCTTCATCCACTCTTTCTTGCGAGACGAGTGCCGGAGGCCCTTGCGCTGGCTGCTCTCCGTCAGGGAGTGGTGGCACTCTTCACTCAGATCCATCTCCATGGGGTCACTGCTGTCTGCCATGCTGTGAGGGGCTCCGACCCCAGACTCGTCGAATGATGAGGCACTGTTGGCTGCGGGGGCTGAGGCAGATTGGGGAGAGCCATGCTGGCTTTCGCTGTGCTGCGTGTCATCGTGGGAGGCTGCAACAGGGAGTGATGGGCTCTTTTTGGACAGGTCAAGGCCTAGCTCCTGGTCGCCAGTACTCCCATTCGCACTGCTGCCCCCACCACCATTGTTACTGGCTCCCCTGCTTAAGGAATGACAATTCTCTTGGTTGGAGCTGCTGATGAAGACCTCGTCATCGGAAAGTTTTCCCTTTGACAGCTCCTTTGAGTGCGAGCCCTTCAACCCCTCATTTGACCCTGAATAGCGAGCTTGGATGACCGAAGCAGTGGAAAGTCTCTGACTCCTGGCAGATCTCCCCACACCAAGGCTGCCGGCCTTGCCAGCAAAAGACTTGCTGCTCCGCTTCAGCTTCTTTCTGCAGAGAGCTGCCAGGTCGTGCAGTTGGAGGTAGCTTGCTGCGGTGAGGAGAGCACTAAAGTTCTGTTCACCGGGCTGGTCAGTCGTTAAGAGCTTACCAGTATAAATAAAGTCCAAGATCTGCCGGAACACGGTTGGGTTCACCATGTCCGTGTCTAAGTTAATCAGGTTGTCATGCAGGACAAGGGATTTGAAATACATGCTGCTGGCTGCCAGTATGTTCTTATGGGCACGAAACAGGGCATTTTCTACCACAATGATCACATCACAGAGGAAACCTTTGGCTCGTTGCTGGTTCAGCTGCAGTAGCAGTTGTTTGGCATGATTTGGCAGTTCCATCTCCACCTTCTCTTCCTTTCGCCTTCACCTTACCACCTGCAAAACAGGAGAGTGAGAGTTGTGAACCTGCTGTTTCCCACTCAAATAGTGGCTTAACGTGGTGCTAGCACAGTGCAGTCTATGTTCAGCGGGACACTAAGGAGCTCTGGGTATGTTCAGCCCTGCAAGCTGTGATCCTGCTTGGAATACAGCGAGTAGTATTTGTCATGCCAAGATTTGATTAACATCTTTCAAAAATCAGATTTGTAAATATCTTTTTACAAAAGTAGTCTTCGTTGGCTGGAATTACTATTCAAAAGATACCGGCAGGAAAACAGTAGTTAGGTACAGGGGAAAGCCATCTCCCTCTTCTAACAGAAATCTGAAGGGAAGATGGGGAACAAGAAAAATGGAAGAAAAAAGCAGCATCTACTTCACTGCCATTTGCATATCTGAACATGTAAAATAATTAGCATAAGCTGCAGCTTCCCTGCTTTAACAAGTAGTTTGGTTCTTGGCTTTTACACGTTGAAATCTTACAACACTCAGCTGCTCTGGGGTTGAGAAAATGACATGTAGCAACTACATCCATTGAAGAAGGAATTAATCACACTGAGGTGTGAATGGGAAATCTCCTTAAGTGTATGAAAGGCTGCTTTAAAAACCACACCCCTGGCAATGTCCATATCCCAATCCATTGACATGAAGGGCTAGAATCAACCCTAAACTTGGCGAAATTCAGGATGCTGAGCTAGCTAAATACCACCAAATATCTTCAACAATCTGAAACTGTTTTCTTAAGTTAATTCTGCCCTGCCTTTAGTTTTGAAGGAATTATGTTTAAATTGATAGTCATGTAATCTATCTCAAGTCACAACCTCTCAACCCTGAAGTACAGGGAAGAGAGGCAAATTGCAGCTCTCTCTGCGCAGTTCATGTATTTCAAAACCAGTATTCACTATGTATTTTAGTTTAGATATTTATACTGGCTTTCCCAGTAGTATGAACTGTAGGAAATACCTAGTTTGAGGCATATCAGCACTAACTGTAGTTGCACGTTTGGTAGATACTACAATGCAGAAAAAAAGAAATTCAAATGTGGGGCTGCATTCAGGAATCCAAGATCAATTTTTAAACTTTTTTTTTCTTGAGTTCTTTTGTTTGAAAGTGCTGACTACTATTTGTAATGGGCATTTCCCCGTTAAAGTTGAAGTAGTTTCTGAGGTTCCAGTGTAGGAATTAAATACCAAATGTGCAACAGCCACCTTTAGCCTTCCACTTCCTTCCTGCTTTTCCTAGTTCATCATATTATTGAACCATATTTCCCCTATTGAAGGAGGAGCAAGCCATAAGTTCATGGAAATGAAGACCTTAAATTTTCTCTTAAAATCATCATCAGTTAATGTTTTTATTGCTTGTGAGTCCCATTACTACATTCTGTCCCACCAGATTTCAAATGATGAAGCATTAGACTGCGTTATTGTCCCTCTTTGTCAAGTATGTGTACACAAGAAAAAGAAATACAAAGTGATACTGGCAGAAATGCCATGTTTCGTAAAACAAATAACCTCTCTCAAATCTAAGTGTCACTAACTGCTGATAAACAGAAAGATTTAATTTAGCAGAAAGGTGCTAATTTACATCATTCATTTCTGCACAGCAGAAAGATTTTGTTTTATGAAAGAAGTTACCAAAAAGTAAATGAATGCAGTTTTTCCTCCGGTGTCTGACTAGCCTGGTACTTTTACTTTTGCCAAGGGATCTGCCAAATAGGCGCCTCCCTTCTCGCACAGGAGAGGTGTCTCCCTCGGTCAGCTCTCAGCCGGGTGGGCACCTGGTTACGCACTGGGTAGAACTGTGTGGTCCCTGTTCAGCGCACCAGCACCTAACTCGAGGGCTCCTCACCTTGACCCACAGCTGCTCTGGTTTTCTGTTCTGTATTGTCTCAGCAGTGGATGGCAACCCCAGAAGACGGTGGACTCACCACTCTGCATCTTAATGTTGTTCCCAAGGGCAGCTGGCTTTAGAAAGGGTGGCAGCCAAAAGGAGGAAATACAGGCTTGCCATGGTGCTAGCCAGTTACTGCTCCATCGATAGTGTTTCTGTTTCTGAAACTCACCCTGCAGCATCACAAAACATGATAGAGACAGGGATTACTACCACTGAACAGTGTCGAGCACTTTAAAAACAAGTTCTACTGTAATTAGTTACATGAGAGTTGCAGCACACGGGCAATGTGTGGGGTTCTAGTGGCTTGCTTCCAAAATTGCTGATTAAGAGGAAGAAGCAACAGCACAGAGGCACCAAAACCCCACTTTTATCTAGCCAGGCCAGTAAAAGCACTTACTTCTGGATCACTGAGATATATTGATAGGGAAGGACAAAAACACGGCTTGCAACATAACACAGTATTTATACATATAAATGCATCCTGCTCAGGAATAGCAAGAGACAGCCTGCTACTACACTATTTTCACTACAAACATAATGGTGCTTTTCCATGGATATAACACACAAAATCCCTGGATATCATTTTTAAGTGTTCCATAAAGGACAAATATGAGTAAGGAAAGGAAAAAGCACAGACAATATTTTTTGCATAAACTAATAAAAAAGAATGTATGTTACTGAAGTACAAGCAAGCTTATTTCCCATTCATGTGGTACTTGAAGGAGAGGTCCACAAATCTCTATGTGTGTGTTTGTCTAAGCCTTTGCAAAGAGTCAAGTCTGCTGCAGCTACTAAAGGAAATATTTTTAGATTATTTTTTAATTTTTTTTCTTTCTGCCTTAAATGATACTGAAACCAGGTAATAAGCCTACAGGGAAAGCCCTGGAAACAGGAGAAGAATTATAGTTCTGCTTTTTACTGACCTTCATGGGGAAGACAGTGTTATTATTAAACCTTAGTATGTTCTGCAGCATAAAAATTAGCACAGTACAAGTTGCTTAAATTACCTCTGTTTATCTCACATGTAAAATTCTACAGAAGTATTCATGTTCAGTAGAATGTAAGTATGAGGTAGGTTATTACCCTTAGTAGATTTTAAAAGCAGTGGTCAGGTTTAAGCATTGTAACACTGCCTATCAAATTTGAATGTGTTGGCTGAAGTCTAACGTGGATTTAGCAACCCCAACAGAATTAATGTAATGGAACAAGGCAGCAAAATCTTCAGCCAAGTTTACAGCCCCATATTTAAAATTTTGCCAGAATTGCCCACCGAGGGCTTTTACCAGGACAGCACCATGGGTCAGAGAACATGCCTTTGACTGACATACCTTTGTTGCCAAAAGCTTTACAGCATCAACCTGGCTTGTGCTCCTCATGCAGTCTGAACAAAAATAAATCCATTCCAGGTACTTCCCAGAGCTGACTAGTTACAAACCCTTCTTTAGCAATGATGCATTTCAGATGGGGGGGAGAGGGATGTGTTGGAAAACTTATTAGCCAAAGAAAAGCAGGCATTATTCCTTAATCTATGGCATTCCTGAGATCTCACGTCTGAAAGCACTGGACCAAAAGCAACTACATGGTGAAGTCCCATATAAAAGCTAGCAGATCTTCCCAAACAAATGGCAGGTGTAGCCTTACGAAGGCTTTGCTATCCATTAGTTTGCAGAGACTGGCTCTTAACAAACCCTGAACATTTGGATAACGTCACCACCACAACAACAGAAGTTCCAAAAACCCCTGAAAAATTAAAAAAATCCCACCCCCCTGACCTCAGGAATATGTAGATGTCTGACTGGGGCCACAGTCTTTTATCATTGAATTTGGTGTGCAAAATTTTACTGCTTTGCATTTAAAACAGGATCACAGAAGGCTTTGGACAAATACCAATATCTCTTTTCAGATATTGGTCTTTTTTCAGATTCAGGTTGCTTCCTAGTCATTCAAGACATACGGTTTTCCAAGCAATGAACCTGCTCAAATATTCTTGTGCAAGTAGGGAATAAAGCAGGACTGAGGCTCCTCACTACCTCCACCGTATCCATGACACTGAAACACAGCACATGCAAATATGTGAAAAATACAGGGCACAAATCACAGAATACAGTAATGCTGCAAGCAGATGCCACACATCAAACAAAGCTTCGCAAGCTGAGAGCCGATAGCGTCTTCATAAGCAATATTGCCTAGGAGGCCGGGTGACTGTGAGCTGCTGTGCCCAACCTGGGGCACACACAGACTGCTCCAGGAACTGTGCTGCTCTCACTACAAAGCAGGAAAAAGTTATTTGTTTGGGTTTTTTTCTCAATTTCCACGAAGACTCTGGACATCACAGAGAGTTAGATTGCCAAAGTACAGAAGAGGAATTCCTTCACCCCTTTCAATAGTATAAAATCTACATATTCACTACAGATTTAGTTCTCTTTAATATCATTAAGTGTCTTCCTAAAAGTAGTTGCTGAATGAATGCTGAATGTATCTTAGCAGCCTCTGGCAGGAGATGCTGTTTGGTTTAGTCTCTGAGTTATAGATTGCAGCATATGAATACTGTTTACCTTTTGAGAAGCAACACCAGTGAAGCAAAGAATCAATCAAAAACAGATCTAAGGAATCACTCATTTCACGTAGAGGATTTGTGGATGGATGAGAAGGCTAGACACCAAGCACTTGAACAGTGAACTAACAGTGCTGCAGATAAAAACCAACAAATAGATTAGATGTGATGTATCAAATTAGATGCTGTTAAAGTGTTAGCCTACTGTGCATGTTGTAACACACCTAGGAAAATCTAGTGGCCTGCTTACTTATTTCTCCACCTTCCCAAGCCGTTGTGTTGCACGGAGCAGACACTGCAGCAGTGAGCGTGGGGAAGAACAAGACAAAATTAAATCATTTGTTTCCTACGTTGCTGTCTCCCACCAAATTACTTCTGACATTAAAATGCTGTGTCCAGCTGCAACTGGATCTGGGTGAAACTGAAACAGATGACTTCTGCACCCTTCAGTTTCAGATGAACTAACTTTTTTTAGAGCACTTGAAGACCCCTCTGGGAAGAGACCTTTCCTGTTGCTCACTGGTTTATCTGATCTTTCAGCAGAACCTATTTCCAGGACTCTCCTGGTGAAGGTATTGGTGAAGTGGACTTTCACGGCCACTAATCTTCCCCCCGGGAGCTGCAGCTGCAGGTCATTGTCCCATGCCCTGTAAAGGCATTTACATTGACATTGCAGAGCAGCAGAGGCATGGGGAGGATGCAGGAACCACGTTAGCTCCCCAGCCCCTGCGAGCAGGCAGACAGCAGGGCTCAGAAGCAGAGGCAAGAACATGCATTTCCATCATTGTCAGTGGAGCAGCAAAAGCTCTGTGAGGTTGTCTGAAGCAGAAAACAGGACACAACACCCTTGTTTCTCCCACAAGAATACCTCTCACTTCAAAATAGGTAAGAGCAACATGTCAGGTTACTCAGGGAGAGGTCTGCAGAGCTAGGGAAGGGAGAGAGAGACATGCAGGACAGAGCAGGATTGCAGCTGATGTTGCAGGTGTGGACATGGAGAGGAGGAGAATGGAGGATCATTTTGCAGGGGACACCACATCAACAATCTTAAAGTGGCCCTTTAGTTTGTTGCATTCCAATTAGTGCCAGGCAGAACTGCCCTCCTGGCTCCCCTGCAATAGCTCCCCAGAAATGGAACAGCTTTGCTTATGGACAGGAGCACCTGTCCGGTACCTCTGTGCGGCAATGTTGGGACATCAGGGACATGGGCAATACACGCTCAACTACTACCAGCTCCTGGCCCAAAAAGGAGAGAAGAAAGAGAGTCAGATGATTTCCCAGTCCCTTCTCTCTCCTGTTCTCAAATACCAAGGAGAGCCTGACATGACTAGGCCCTCCTCTGCTCCATGGCAAACTGCCCGGGGAAGGGGAATCTCCGATGGTGAGAAGGGTGGGGGCCCTATGTGCGTGAAAGCACTAACATCAGGGGAGCAAAGTGACTTCCAGTCAGTGCAAAGCTGCAGCAAAGCAGGAACACCTTGCTAGACAAGCTGAGACTACAAGCAGTAGAATGCAGATTAACCACTTGGTTGCCGCTTACCATGCCAGGTACATTGGGCTAAAGGCACCTCCATCCAGTGCTGCCCGACGTGCCAGGTACATCCCATGATGTTCCATTGAAATCACAACAGGCCATCAATAGAACGTGGCTGCACGGATGCAGAATGGAGAACCAGCAGGGACGCTGTTAAATGCAATTAAAAAACTGCAATCAAAATTGAAATGTACATTTTAAAATGGCCACCTGCCTTAAATATGTAACTACTAGAACAACCTCCCCTCCACCCATCTCCCCAGAACTGCTGAAGAACGAAAACGGAGCAGAAGGCCTTAGCAAGTTTCTTGATGACTCTCTGGCCATCTTAATTCAGGACTCGCAACAGCACTGAGCTTCAGCAGGACCGGCCCATATATATCCAAGAACAGCAGATGCCAGGATGTCTGCACCAGCTTCTTTCTGCCCAGAAATTCAGGCAACTAAGTATCACCATTTAAAAATGCCTCTACAACGAGAAAAGCCTGGACCCAGAGCTTCATGGTCTTGTTCCTCACACAGTACAGGCAACGGAAGAAACACTTAAACGCTGATCCTCGGTGTTGTCCCCATTTCCCAGCCCCCCTTCCAAACACTTTGAAATCCTGCTTTTCTAGAGATGTTATGGCATTGAGCCAGGCCGGGTCCTTTGGCTTTTGTTACATCTGTAGTGCAAGACAGAAAAAGAAAATACCGTACACCCTCTCCTATTTAGAATGATGCTTCACTGGTAATTTAATCTACGTTCTTGGAGACTAGAGATCGAGTTGATTCATGGTGAACTGCAGCTAGTACAAGAGTCGCAAAGCTTAAGACCTATAATTCCACCCTTCCCTGCCCAAAGGAAAAAGCAATCACATCTTTTCCATGTCAGGGAAAGGCATATCCCACAGGTACCCTGGGCTTGGCAGGCTGAGTGTATCCTCTGAAGTGCGCATCCTCCTTCCCCCAGAGTTCCTGTAATAAGCTCCAGCAGGATTCTCAAGAAGGATGGCCTTAGGGTAGGTGCTTAGCATAGGTCCCTCTCTAGAAGTGCTGATGCTGCCCCAGTGGAAAGAGAAGGAAAAAAAAAAGAAAAAACAAAAAACAAACAAACAAAAAACAAAGCAGAAATAATCCTGCAGCCTTGCAGGGATTTAAAGTAGGTTTTTAGATCCTTATGGCGATGGGAAACTTCTGCATAGTTCTTGTCACATTGATGGCTGCATGTCTCCAGCTGTGCTGCTAGAGATAGAAATCTTACATTTAAAAAGTTAGAAGAATATTGATTATCGTTTAACCCCAAAAGACAAAAAGGCCCAATGAAAAAGACTTGAAATAATTAATGTAGTTGGATCAAAGAGAACATAAAGGAGGACAATGGCCTGGGAAATAGAAAGCGTCTTCATGAAAAGGACACTGAATGTAGTTCTTCATTCTTCCTGGACATCTGCTGGACTCAGGCCCAGGACAGCGTTCCCATCATTCCCACCTGTATTCTCACCCCCACAGTCCCTTTCACACTGAACTAACAGGTCTTTTGTATTCAGATTGCCCTGTTTTGACTGCTGTCGACTGCAGATTTTAAAATCTTGTCAATACTATGAAGAAGTGAAATGTAAGAAAGTGTTTGCTCACTGACCTGGACTATGCTGAGCCACTAGTCTGAGCAGACCACTGCCAACACAAACAGGCCAACCCACATTTAAGCGTATGCCACTTTAGGCATAATGGGAAAGAGCCCCTGGGATTTGAAGGTCCCCCTGCTCCAAGAGGTCACACACTCCAGACTGCCTATGAGCAACACACTACTGGCTGCGTCTGCCAGCATCAGGGCTCTGCACAACACTCGGCTATACCAGCAACACTCAGCTTAAGAAAGGCCAAATGCTGCATAAAGGTATTTCTTGGACAGCAGCTCAAATGCAGATGTACACCCAGATCACAGCAAGAAGCTCTTCTCCATAGTTGTATTTCCCCTCTAGAGCAGACAGTAGCATAGAACCGCCTAAAACAAAGCTGTTTCTTACTGTTAGAACATCACGCTGCAGTCAGAAAAGCTTCCTGCCAGTTCCTAAACAGAGCCCTTGGATATTACACATTTCTTTTCACTGCTGACATGAAGGAGCCTAAGACTACCCAAACCTTTTAGTGGGAGAAGAGAGGCATGGATGTTGCAGATCTTGTCAAGCAGAGCCAGGGACTAAAAATTCCTGCATATCTGCAGAGCGTGCCTGATCTCAGGAACACAGCAGTGGCACAGAACAAATAAAGCCTCTGGAGCCAGTGAGCAGCAATAGATGTTGGGCTCTTCTGTAGCCCTGCAACAACTGAGCACGCTCAGCTCCAGCTGTACCTGCAGTTCAAGTGGTAAAGGCAGCTCTGATGTGCCATGCAAATCTAGCAACTCCTCTGCAGTGAAGTACCCATACATTCAGTGGAGTAGCTTAGCCCACACAAGATGGAAGGATACCCTCTACCCATCCAGCAGTTAAGGCCCCTTTGGTATGCAAAATTCTTGTTTCCCAACAACCTTTGAGCCTTGATGTACAGAATTCTCCCTTTACAATGCAAGAATTTAGGACATGACTAGAGGATCGTTGCTATGTCCCTGCTAACCCTATAGAGTGTTAGGCAGAATCATCAACCCTATGAATTACGAGGAGTGAGAAGATGCTTCTGGTCCTAAAACGCTTGGGGCCCGTCCTTCAGTATGGTCTCAGTTGGCAGAGTGCAGAGAGTGGCAGCTCATGCTGAGCATTGCTCTGGATCCAAGAGCATACAGCACGGTAGAGAAAAAGGAACCTCATGACCCTTTTCCAACCAAGATGGTCTCAGAGCACAGCTTTAGGGCTATGAGTCACCACTGGTACAAGCTGACAGCTGAGATGTGAAATGCAGCGATACTGGAGCCCTTCAACTGTCCCTGCTGCTGCCAAGGGGTCTCCAGGACAGGCTCCAGGCAGTCAGCTGGGAGCGTTAAATCCATGAGCGACTGTGACTCAGACCCCTTTGTTACAGGGTTTGTTAGAGCAAATAAGGTCTCAGAGTACTGGGAGAACTGGGACAGCATTTGATAAGGATGCTCCCAAATGGCCTGCTCATTTTTATTTCCTGTGTGGACACAGCAAACTTTTCTGCAGAGAGCAGCAGTCTGCAGAGGAGCACCTGCATACAGATCACTGCTATTGTGGACTTGTGATAGGTAACACTGAGCTCCACACTGAGGGTTGCAGGAGGCACATGGGTAGTAACAGCCTTGGACCAAAATGTGTCTCTCACCATATGCCAGATACCAGTGAGCACAGAAAAAAATCTGCTGTCGCATTTTCTTCTGTAAGACCAGATATCATTCCCTTATCTCATCTGTAACTACAGATGCAGCAGCAACAGTTCTCCTTAACATAAATGAACAATGCCTTAAATACAGCAACTTTTGCACTTTAGCCACCATTCCCCCCCGCCAAGAACTGACCATGTACTCGGCCCTGTACTTCCCAGAGAAATCTTTGTCTCTAAGCTTCCCTTCAGTGAAGTCTTTCAAGCAAAGCACTGTTTAAGACCCAGTCCTGGCAGCATCCAGACTGTACTGCCTGCTAAACATCCGTCCCAGACAGATGGTTAACCCTCATATATTTGGTTCTTTGCAACCACCAAAAAGTGTTTCAGAAACTCTGACTCTGGCAAATGAGAGGATGCCAGAAAGCCACTACTACTTGTAAAAGCAGAAGGCCCAACAGACTCAAAGTTCTGCAAACTGTCTGCATTGCATCCAAATCTATCCAAGCTGAAGATAACCTAAGGGGAAAGCAGGGATTACTCATTTTCAAAATTCTTTGTTTCTTTGGCTGCCTCTCCTCAACAACTACTTCTCATTTTCACTGTTTTATTCCCTTGCCTTCTTTACTCAAGACTTCAGACTTTGTTTAAACTCAGCTCACAGGCTGCAAGGAGGGCACTCTACATAGGCTTCCCAAATCCACCTCTTCCCCATCCTGCCATCCTTATCCTGCAGCACTGCACAAGAGTGTTCCAGGGCTGAGGGTGTCTCAGGCGCATTCATCCAGCCTTCCCTTTCTGACTTTGGGGGTCACAGCCCCAGGAGTGTTAAGAAAGGCAGTCCAGCAAGGTCATGGGGTGTTGAAAACTTTGCTACAATCCAAATCACAGGATCTTCCTCCTTTCCTTCCCTACACACTATTCTTGTCAAGGTCAAGGATTTTCTGGCAGAACCCAAACCACACAAATTACAGGCTCTTGTCATGAATCAAGACTTAAAACACCTCTCGATTTGAAAAAAAGTGGAAAGGGAAGAGCAAGGCAGAGGGGAAGGTACTTTTGCCCAAGGTCTGGTTTTGAAAAGTGGACTGACAGCCTATGCGTGTCAGCTTTACCCTCTAATCTGAAAGCTCCTCAGACAGGACCCCTAGAAGAGTTTCATACTGACCCATATACATACCCCATAGCGAAAGAACCAGTGGCTCCCTGCATCCATTCCAGTCTGCTCGGCTTCTCCTAAATCAATGCTGCCAGAAGGCAAGACAGCACTACAACAAGTTAGCACCACTTACAATTTGTTGTAGTTGCTGTTCCATTGTTTGTTTATCTAAATCGGGCACGCACAGGCACAGACAAACCTCCCCAGTGCTCTCTGCTGCCATCCCCTCAACTCCAGAGCTGTAGTCTCAGAGAGGGGCAGCAAAAGCAGTGGATTACACCCATACAGAGAAAGAGTCACTGCGCCTGGACCCTGCTTGGGTTTTGCTCTTTCGCTACAAGCAGAACAAAAGAATGCCCACACCGTTCCAGCCTGGAAGATCAAGGTGATAAAATCCTTATTTCGGCAGTTGAATAGGAAAGTGTCGTTAAGAAAGAGGCACAGCCTTGAAAGGAGCCAGCACTAATAAAATTCTTAGTGCTAATACTATTTATGAAAATCCAAGGGATAATCTGCACCCCTTATCAGACCACAAGATTATAAAATCTTTAAAATAGGAAACATGTCTAACTTCATAAAGCACTGTATAAGTTTACAAAGCACAATACTAGTGGTAATAAATAATTGCCAAAGTTGAGCAAAGAGGTGGCTGTAAAACCTGAAACGGTACCACCCTTCCTGTTTCATTCTGAGCTCTGGGTAGTGACTGTGGGGTGACTGGTTGTTCCCACTTGGTTAACTCATGCACCAATCTGTTTTCACTTTAAGAGATTATTTAGGAAGTGTGCTATACTTTTATTTACACTGGAGAAATTAATGCTTTATCATGAGGCGATCACAAGGGTGACTTTAAAGAGCTAAAGTAGTAGATTCTTATCCCTCCATCAAATGCAGTCTAATTTGCCAGCACACATCTGTGTGCCAGCAGCAATCCCTTACAGCGTTGCTCTCCGTAGGCACTCACTGCACACAGAGCACCCTGCTATCTGAGCAACTGCTCACCAGTTGCATCACGTAGCTATAGAAACAGCTTCTCTTTAATATCTCTTGGTTTACATGACATTAAACTCTCGGTTGCTGCAGGCATAGTTTAAAGGACAGTAAAGTCAGCACCATCACCTCAAACCCTTACATGCTTTCATTTAGTGGTTTTATTTTATTTTATTTTAGAGAATTTTTTCTGATTTATGAATGCTCTAAATGTTTGCGTCTTCTGGCTGCTGTACCACATGCTGAAGATCACTGCATCACGCAAAGCATCTCTGCTAGCCTGGGCTGAGCACGGCTTTGGTTTCTGGGCAGGTGAACACTAGATACCACAGTGACCTCCACCACTCTAACAGCAGTTAAGGAAATCACTAATTTTTATACTCAGATTGAGACCTTTGCATGGAATTCTGTGGGTGCTGAAAGAATCGCAATTTTATTCTTCAAATAATCCATGGTTTATCATATGTTTAAATACTCAAGCCTAAGTATTTCAAAAGCTACTCACTTTACAGTTGTCACTTAAGGAAATTGATAAGCAATTTCTGTATTTATTTCCTGTCAGAAAAAAGCCTCAAGGAGCACAGCAGAATGGATCACCTTCCTTCTTTCAGCACTATTAAAACCATCTCATTGGCAATTATTCTCTTCAAGATGGGCGTGGGGGAGTGAAAAGCTGGAGCAGATTCTATTTATAGAAGATAACCCTGGGAAAAACAGGAGGTACCAGAGAAACAGGCAGGAGGGGTGCAGTCATGACAGTCCTGGGCCCAGCAGGAGACACAGGTGTCCCAGGGTCTGTGCCAGAGCCGGGGACGCAGACCCGTCTGCGCCTCTGCCGGAGTTGGGCTTGGCTGGAGATTTCACAGGTGCTGGGGTGAGAACTCACACACAACTCACCTAGCTAAAAGCTCAAGCAAGAGTAAAACAACAAAACAACGCTCACTAAAAGGCTATTTTAAACGTTTGCTGGATCACTTCCCTCAGAGCTTTCCCCTCTCAGCAAGGAAAGTGGTTAAAGAAAAAGCAAAACACCAAACAGAACCAGAACAGAAAAACCAAAACAGCCAGAGAGATTGCAGCCATCATTACACAGATGAAACAACTCAGCAGTTTTAGAGCTACATAAATAGGATCAGAATCTGGCCAAAGGAATAATATGTGTACAAACTACTGCTAACAGCCACAACAAACATTGATACTACACCTTGGACTCAAAGGTAAAAATTCCATTGTTACCACTTTCAGCAGAGCCCACTAATACAACAGCATCAGAGGACTCCCACAGGATGCAAAAAGTATGTTTAGTGGGCATATGTTTGGACTAAAGCCTCTCTGTCTTGACACTGTGCCTTCCCAAATACCTTTATCTAGTATCCAGCTGCTTTTAATCCCTGGCCCTTGGCTCCACATTATTCAGCCACACAGAGTCTGTCACAGAGAAGGGCTGAATAAATTGCAGCATCGTTATGCCACAGTGCAGGTGCTCCAAAACATGCACATCTTGAGGCTCATGAACTTGGGAAGACAGATGCCTCATCAGCCACAGGGATTTCTGATGCCAGCCAGCCTTCTTTGACCCATCAAGTCAGTCCAGCTGGGGTTAACCTGTTCCCTTCTCCAGGCATTTCCTTGACAGGCACCTGCCTCAAAAAATACGTTCTAACAGCAGGAAAGCTATCCCCAAATCCAAAACCAAACAACAATCAACTCCTGTAAAGAACCAGAAGGAGTGGGATCCTTCTTATCATAAAGTATTCTCCATCATGGATGCAAACATGGCTTTCACACAGCTTCTTTCTCTGTTACCTCAGTGTAAGGAGCCTGAAGATAATCCTAAATCCTCAGACCCTTCCAGGACCAGTCATTGCACACAGACCCGTTCCAGACAATTAAAGTCTTATAACAGTGTATGTAATGTAAAAGCCCGTTTAATCTTGTGCGGGCAAGAAATAGCAGGGACCTGCCTGTAGAAAAATTAAAACTATATAGTAATTCATCAAATTGATTTAATACAGCCAGCTGCATGTGAGAATGCTAGCCCAGGCAGAAATAGTCCCAATAGTATGCATTTGCTTACAAATAGGCAAAGTGTTTTGGCACAGCTACTACATCCTTCGAAAAAGTTGGTTTTGACATGTTGGGAAAGGACTTGGATTTTCCAGCTGCTCTCTAAGCAGCAGGCAATTCAGCAAACACACCCAGGACCTGCAGCAGACACCACTCTAAAATTTGTATTCATTATGTTCTAATTTTCACACAACTTTATATTATTTGCAACAACCAGGAAAAAGTTGATTAAATTTTTCATGTTTGTAAAAACAGAAGAAAGCTCAGAAAAGCACTGTTAGGCATAATTTGTTCTTTCTCTAGGAGTAGCCATCGAGAGTGCTGGGCCACAGTTCACTGCTCATGTTTTCCCTGTTATTCTTGAGCCACCAAATCAAAACAAATGTGTGTCAGAAGAGCGATTATTCTGTTTGGTTGGTTTGGTTGTTTTTTTAAAGACAGTTATTAATAACAAATAGTTAAATTGCTGAGAAAATAAATTCGGTTTTGCCATCTTGCAAACATTACTTCTTACCCCGAGAGGAGACTGGGTCACTGAGAAATCTGCAAAGCTTCAGACAGGACTAACAACTGTGCTGAAATTTTCTGAGGTGCCCAAAAATGACCAATGATTTGGGTCTTTCAATAGGATGAATGGCACAGTAGAAATTCTTACTCCTGCTCGCTCTCTTTATACATATTTTTATTATTTGTATAAAAGTTCCATTGTAAAAGACAGAAGTATGGTTATTAGAAGACACGTAAAGCACAAACACACAACTTCAGAGAGGAGCCCCAACTCTGACTATCTTTCATGTGAAAGCACAGATGATTATTACAATCCACTTTTTTAACTTAATTTTTATTTTTCTGGGAAGTTTGAAAAAGCTTCTGTGTGCATTTCGTTTTTAATTGATCATATTATTGAAAGGACTTCGCAGGGAATCTAAAAATCTGCAGGAGTTTGTTGGGGGCATGATCAGAAAGAGAAAAGCCTCATAAAAACAA
The DNA here is from genome assembly GCA_033628505.1 of Tringa tobata. Taxonomy (NCBI): domain Eukaryota; kingdom Metazoa; phylum Chordata; class Aves; order Charadriiformes; family Scolopacidae; genus Tringa; species Tringa tobata. The sequence continues at coordinate 264,259 of JAHREE010000158.1, forward strand.
GCCCAGCCCCTACAAACACAGTTTTTTTTTCCTCTCCTACACATACACACTCATGACCCTTTGCCTCCCCATGAGAGAAACAGATCCAAAAAGATCTGGCGTAAAAGGCCTGGAAGACACTAAGTTGGACACATGGTGGAGTGGTGCTGGGAAGCAAAGAAGCAGCTGCAATTATATGGGAATAACAACAACATCCACAGAAGTTCCCTTTGGATACATGTCAGCCTGTGGGAACGATGGATTAAGATGGAGTATTTGCATTTCCCAGGCAGATGCCAAGATATCAAAGCTGGCACGCTAAGGTGTTCTGGCCTTCCCTGAAGGGAATCTCAGCCGTCAACACTGTGTGTACAGAGCTCCTCCGCTTGCAAGTGCACGCATTTTTAATTTTTTTTTAAATATGTGATCTAGGTTAGTGCTCATAAAAATGAAGGATTAACAGCTACACCGTAGCACAGGCAGCTGGGCAAGCTCCGCTGACAGATCCCTGCCAACACAATCAACCCCAAATTAATCCTGCACTGTGCTTCCACCCACACACAGCAAGCAGGTAGTGCCACGCTGCCAACTTCCTCAGGCAACATGAAGGAGCAAAGAAGTGCCATGTTACTACCTCTTCTTCTAAAGGCCACTTTTTATTGATCTTTGCCTACAACAGGCCCATAGACATCTAAACAATTAGAGTGCAGGACTGAATCCTCCATCAGACATGGGTGTTAAAATAAGATGAGGCACTTCTGCATCACTGCCTGCTACAACAGACTTTAGTACTTTTATGTGTTTTGGTTTTTGGGGGTATTTTGTTGTTGTTGTTGTTGTTGTTTTTGTTGTTGTTGTTTTTTAAGCTAGCATTAACATTGCCAGTGGTACATTATTTCCCCAGCTGGAAAAAAACAACTACAACAACAACAAAAAACCCACAAAAAACCCCAAACCACAGAGAAATAGATCCATCATTACAGATGATGAGGCATCATGATCTGTTTTAACCCATCCAGGCCAGGGCCACCACAGAAAAGCTTGGGTCTTGCCCTCTTTGTGCATCGGCCCTCATCTGGCTCATCCTTAAAGCCTCATGGTCTTCAGGGGGAGTGCAGCAGAGCACAGCCAAGGACCAGGAACACTCATCAGCAAAGCTGTCTGTGAAGCTAAATCCCACGTGTCAGAGGTCGCACCAGTAATTGAGGTTTGTGCTTCAAACTCCTAAACATCCTCCAGTGCCCAGGAAGGCTGCCGGCAGTAGGTGAAAGATAGTGGTGAGCCAAGAATAATGAAGAAAATAAAGTTCTTGGGAATTATTGCTGGTGCTGCATGGTGTATGCTAAATGAGAAGATGGAGCACAGCAGCACTCGGAGCAGGAGGAGCTTCTCTCCCACAGAGGGAGGGACAGAAGGCAATTCTCCTTCCTGCCTTTGGGCCTGAAAGTCTCCCCTCTAACACCCCAGTCTGCATAGTCAGAAGTGAGATCAATGCCTAACTACACAAGATGCTTCACTTTCTAATGATCTTCATTTCTAAATGCTTAATAGTTGTTGACTTCCTCCCTTGGGATTTTGTAACAGCCCAGCAAGAATGAAAGTTCAGGGGTTCTCCCCAAAGTCCCCAAAACACATCAGAAACTGGAATCTGCTGCAGGGCTACAGTACGTTGTCTCAGCAGATTCAGTGGGTAACAAGGTCTTCTGAAACAAAGCGTAATAAGTGTTTCTGCCTGGACTTGCCAAAAGACCTTAATGCAAATACAACTCCAAGAAAATGAGGGTGGACTGTAGTGGCTGCCTCCCCCTCAGGGCTGGTGTGTTTTGTTTTTTTCTTTCCTTCAATCCTGATGAAATTCATTACAGTTGCATTTAAACTAAGGTTGAGATTTAAATTTTCCAAAGCAGGCAGGGCAGGTTTGAAAGCCTGATATATCAGAGTTTATGTGCTTCCTGAAGAAGGAGGGTGGTTGCAGAGCCTTCCCCAGGGGGTGCCTGGTGAGTTCCTCGCCCCCTGACATGTTTGCTGTCACATAGGCACTGGGTTCTTGGCCCTCGCAGGCTTGCTCCTTATGGCCAGGCAGCCCCACATCCAAGCATGCCAGTACTTTCCTTGAAGGTATTTACAGTTTACTTTTTAGTGCTACTTTAAGTTCAAAGGGGCTAGTAAAGCTCCATTAAGCCATTTACATCAAACTGGTTAGTTAATTATCCTGTTGCAGGCTTTAAATTAGCAATTTATAACCCCTTCCCTAGAGATGCCTGTATTTGGAAACAGCTCAGCCTGGACATTTTGCAGGGTGCAGTTATAGAACAAAAACAAAAAACACTAAACCCAACCACCCCCCTAGAAGACTCTCCAGAATAAATCTCTTCAGCTTTTGGTTGGAAATCGATTCTTCTGGGAGAAGCCAGTGAGGGCAGGGGTGGGAGAGAGCCCATGTCACCAGCCAGCAGCAAGGACGGCCAACCCACGTTTCCCTTGGGCTGTACCTGCACAGCAAAACACGTGGACATGCAGGTGGACAAAGCTAAGCTGGGAGACACCACAGCTAAATGAGGGTGGTGCTTCCCTTACGATAAGGTATTCTGATTCTTAGTATCATAATCAAAGGTGTTTTCACATTCATACTTACCAAAACATGTCTGCCCACAAGGAAAGAAAACAATTTGAGGCTTTGGGGCTGGCTGTGAGTGCCAGCACACTGGCACAGGGACGTGGGGTTTGGTCAGTGCCTCTGCTCACCCGTGCAGGCATGGAGGCTCTTGCCACGCTGCATCATCTTTCAGGTTAGGATTAACAAGATTCAGATTTATATCCCTTTGCCAAAAGGGTCAGTGACCTGCTCGTGGTCAGCCTACCACACTGGCCAAGTGATGCTGGAGCCAGGAGTCTCCATGCCCAGGATCCTCTCTCCTGCCACCAACAGTACATTTCTGAGAAGGAGAATCTGTTGTCCCCTCAGGGTCTTGTTATTCTGGTCCACCCCACTCAGAATTCAAAGCTATTATAGAAGGGAAGAATAACCACCTTCCCCTCCCCCCTCCCCACCCCCAAATACCTATCTGCCCAAACCAGCCAGGTCCTAGAGTAAAACAGGCCTCTCACCCTTCTCTTCTTTATTTCCACGAGCCATTATTAGTTCTACAAACAAGTGGCATACTGTATATTTATTGGCAAATTCTATGTAAAATAAAGACAGGAAGGAATGGCTGTCCAGTTGCTACTGTTTTCATACAACACTCTATCAGGTACGGGAGAAGTGTTGGCCCCAGTCCTGGTACCCATCCCAAACCAACAAGCACTTAAAACCTCACCAAGAGCAGGAAGCCATGGAAAGAAGGGGCATGTGGAGTGAGACCAAGTCAAACTAGGAGATTCCATATTAACATCAAAAAAGGCACATAAAGAATTTTAAGAGAAAATTTCCATTCTACTTGAAAGACACGGCAGACAGATGGAATCAAGTCATATGACAGACCCTGTGATTTTTGTCCTCCATCTTAATATATCCCCATTTCAATGGCAAAAAAAAAAAAAAGTCTCTTCTGCCAAAAAAATGTCAGATTACCTTAAAAGAGAGAGAAAAATCTAAGCAAGTTAATTTCTTTACACTAAGCAACCACGAGATTTTGCATTTGCTTGCTTTTTCTGGAAAGTAGCCATTTCACAACAATTTTTGGGATGGGGGGCAGACAGGAGGAAGAGAGGGAAAGACACGCGGACGCTTCAAACCTTCAAACCAAAGGGACAAAATATTTTTGTACAAAATTTGGTAAGATTATATCACTTTTATGTAATTTACTGCTCCAAATTACAAGACAGAGACCTTATAATAAGAGTACAGGTAAACACAACATAAAATCTAAACTATCTAAAGGACTGAAAAACCCAGCCCCGCGCATAGATGACATTCTCTGAATTCTCTGCCCTTTCTTGGGAGCAGTTACACCCAAACCATCACTCAGCCCAGAAGCTGTTCTCTCCTGCTAATCACTCTGGAATCACACACTAAGGTAAAAAAAACGTCAAATGCAAACACTAGCCTGGCCTTTGGGACAGCCCAGTGCTAACAGGACGCAGGATTGCAAAATATTAGGAAATCATAAAATAATGTGAAACCGGGGAGAAGGAAGAACACAAAGCCCTCCTGCGGATGAAATGGGAGTCTTTCCTGCTCCGCCAAACCCCTCCGTCCCCAAGGCACGCGGTACCCAGGGCTATGCCTACAACAGGTGTCTCCTTAAATACCTCTGGTGTCACACTTGTGTCCCAGGGACACGGTCCTGCAGGATTATGTTTGTGCAGACCAGCTGTGGCTGCCCCAGCCGTATCCTGTGACTCCTTCAGGGGGGAGAGCTGCTCTCCAGAGACACAGAGCCCCTTCCACATGACTCCCTGCAGACAGACAGCAACCCCCCCACTGCAGTGTCCCAGCATTTGTGCTCTGGGGCTGAACACCATCAGCATAAGCAAGAGACTCCTCCAAGAGCAGGAACAAGACACTGCCTAGAGAAAGTGAAGGGTTCCAAATATTCTTTTCTTCTCCCTCCCCCCCCCTCCCCCTTATTAGCAGCAATTTCTCAACTGATTTATGCCAAATAGACACTCTGAAGAGCCCCTTTAAACAAAAAGAGATGCAAAGTCCACTCAGACATTCCCAAGTAGAGACAGGGCTGACATGCTGACAGGGCACAAGGCAGATATGGCTGGCGCAGGATGAAGGAAGGGAGGAAGGGCAAAGGAGAGTGAGCCTCATCCATCCCTAAGTCAGTGCAGGAAGAGACACCCCTTGCAATTTCAACCTAATTCTTCACTATGCCTTGGAGGATACAACCTGCTGGCCTAAGCAGCTGAAAGAGCCAACAAGAAATTTTTTAGGGCAGCCAATATATTAATGACACTTTCTGCGTCATATCTTTGTGAGTGGCACAGATAATAAAAAGAGAAGAACTACTTGCTCAAGGCATAGCTCTGCATCACAATAGAAAGGTGTTCAGCATGAATAAGAACTGCTTTTCATGAAATGGGTGGCATGGGGGCATCGTGAAGTACTTAACAGGAAGCTGGAGCACTGATAGATGTGAGAGGCTGCCGACCAGTGTGCATTGGCCCAGAGGTGGAGGACCACAGGGCCCTGGAGGATCCTCCTTTCTTACTTGCACGAGTGCTTTAATTTTCCAGCGAGCAATCCTTGTGTTCAGGCAACAGCTTTTAGGAGAGTGTGCATGAGCAACAATGCACGCACCAATCTTGATGACAAGTCTAATTTATGAGGAATCTACCACATCCATAAGTTATTCCACTGGTTAATTGATTCAGATTTCCCGGTTTGAGCATGTATCAGGTTTGTCTGCTCATCATGAGCAGCCGTCAGAGAGCAAGGCAGTGCCAAGCTACATATTCTTCTGAAGTGGCAGTTAGAACTTTTTAAGTCCACCTCTGCTTTATAAGCCCTTGAGGGCTGGAAGATACAGTGAGCTCAGTGAACCCGGCTCATCAGCCCCACTGCAGGTTGGAGGCAAAGGGAAATTCTCACATACTCTACATCCCACTTATCTGTTCATCTCACTGGCCATTTCTGTTCAAATGAACCCAGAGTAAGGCCATTCCTTGATACTCGATTCTTAAACAAATGAGCTGGACCCCAAAATCCATCTACCCCTAGAAACACGTACACTTCTTACTACTGGCACTTCTCATTTTGAAGAGGTCTCAAGTCCATAGCCATAAAAATCAGCATTAACCACCAGGTGAACCCTTACTCTTTAACCAACTATTTCTTACACTGGGTCTTTGATTATCAGGCATACATCTGTTGCAAATGCCACCCAATGTTCTCAAGCATCAGGAGTTTAAATGTTGAGCAGTTTCCCATAACCAAGATGTAGCATCTTCATGTTTTCTTTATTCTTTGGCAGCCGCAGTGTTAGTGACTTCCTGGCCAGTTAGCAGTCAGCCTGGTAAGAGCACTTAACTTTACACACTTGTCACGAGATCTTAAGACTATACACTGTCACGTCTCTCTTGAGCAACTTGAAACCAAATCACAAGAGCAGGTCTGTGTCTCCAGCAGACAAATGGAGGACCAGCTGTATTTCATAACTGTGAACAGGCACTTCCAGAAACCTTCACACCGAGTAACACATCTAATGCGGAAACAATTGTTTAAGAAGCCATTAATGAAAATCCCCACATTCAGTATAGGAGTTCAATCATTCACTTCACTTTTCCACAAACAAATTTTTCAGACTTTGGGAAAACCAGGTTGGTGTTCCCACAGGGAGATAACACAACGCACATTTTCTTTGAAGACTCAGAAAGTCTGAATTTCTTGTCCCTGAACCTCTTTACACACCTCCATTCAAATGCTCAACTCCCCCTGAATGCAGTAGAGGTTCTTTCTCAACCTACAGCTATTTCGTGACATGCCTGGCTTGGGACATAGGAACCTGGACAGCACCCCCCTAAACCAAATGCATTCATTATATAATTGGAGAAGTTTTATGGGGGGAAATGGCAAAAATCCTACTGCCATTAAGAAGAAAATCAGTGATCTACTGCATAGCAATGATTAACCTACTAGCTATCCTTTTTTATGAGGAACCAGACTCATAATTAACGTGAGTTTTTCTTAAGATAACGTATAAGAAATTATTGGTGAGTTTTACACAATTTTAACCAGTAGAATTTCAGAGTTCAAATGAATTACAAGCTATTTCACTGTTGGACTACCTGCCTCTAAGGTTGTAATTAATTTTAATTTTCAGAAGTTACAGTATGAAACATGCAACCAGGAGTAAAATAAAAACCTTTTTAGGGTTCTCTTTCAATTTGTATGAAACATACAGAAGACAGGAGAATGGGAGGCCAGGTGCACTCATCTTCAGAGGCAGCTTACACACCTTGAAAAGCATGTAAAACTTATGACAAATTCAAAATTCACTTGCACATTTCAATTTTGGGGGAGGGTATTGGAGGTGAGAGACAGAGGATGGGGAGGAAAAAAAAAGGGACCAAGTGACTTAATATACAAACACACAGAGGGAGTTTTCTTTATCTGTGTATCACATCAGAGCAAACTCAGGAAAAGCCGTGATAATACCTTGCCAGCAGCTAAATGTACTTTTAATTATTTATTTATTCAGATAGCATCCAATGGTACAGGAAGGGTGGATTTAAGTAAAAGTAATTCAAAGCTACCAATTTTAATCTTGTTTTACATAAACGATGATCAGTGGCTGCTAACTACTAAGCCATATTGATTTGCAACTAAATATAGTCTGCTCTCAATATGATATTATTTTTTGCTAACTAGAGCACCGCACTTTCCACAGGTGAAACATTTATTCTATTTTACAGGTATTCATCCAGCTGACATTTTTCCTCCTTTAATTATTTTAATAAACAGCCAATTACTTTCATTAGACATTTTATTTTTCTCATTTGAATCAAACTGCATGAAAATTCTGGAAGTAACCATCCACTGAGAATCTTCTGACTTCATTTTCTTATCAAGCATACTAAACATTTTAGTCCAAACATGTTCAACATTTTAAACAAACTCCATATTAAAGAGAATTGAGCTGTAGCTGATTATTTAAAACTGAATTTTTATTGCCTTGTCCTTAAAAATCTAGAGTTACCAGATATTTGCCTCGAGCCACCAGATACTTCCTTCCTCTTCTATCTAGTTCTTATTCACCACCTTAGGAAAGGAAAACAAGCATCCTAAATTTCTTTAGCTTTCATTGTTTTCTCAACCAAAATCCCTTACTGCATTAAATAAACTTTAAAAAAACAACAACAACAACAAAAAACCCCCAAAACAAGGCTGCAAAGATACCCTCAAGGTCTCCCTGCAAAAGCGACGACATCTGTCAAAAGCCCAGTAATTTCTTACAAACTCATGCTCCTCATGCTTAGGGACAGAATTCCTGCAGTTGAGTGTTCTGTCTTTCCTTAAACCTTAGGCAGAAGACAAGTATTGCCAGAGTAAAGACAGATGTAAACTCACTAAGATCTATGAAAATTTTTAAGGCAGCTATTTTCAAGCAAGTATTTTTTTTTCCTAGTTATTAAAAAGATTGTTCAATTCAGTAGCTTTTGGCCACTACATCTATGATGCACTTAACTTTTGCTCAATATCCCACAAATTCCTAACATGAAGACTACTCAAACACAAATTGAAATAAACCACAGGGAAAGAGAAACACTCACACACCATGAAAGCAAGAGGTTGCGTATCAATTTCCTACCATATGCATTCTGCTTCCCTGTGTGTGGTATATGTACTGGGGGGTTGTGATTGTGTCTGCCCACATTTTGTTTAACAATTTTTATTAGATAGAAATCTTTTTTCCCCAAAAAAAGGTAATACACTTGCCAAATGGGAAGAGATAAAGCTTAATTTGCTGTCAGGAAGATGTTAGAGGAACAGGAGACAGACCTTCACCTGATCAGACACACTGTTATGTGAAAAGTGCAGAAGAAACAGGTATTCATGAAACCCTCCCACACTACTTCCAAATTCATGTTTGTCTTCACAACCCATGACATTTCTCAAACCATTTCTGCCCTAAGTTCTGTATTTGTTTATTCCTTCCTAAGGTAGCACTTCCATTTATAAAATCCACACCTTAATTGCTGGCACGGCCCTGGCTGCCTGTCAAGTTAGGAAACCTGAAAGGAAGTCTTTCCGTCCACCGGCGGGGGCTTGGGCTGGGGCAGCCCAGCTGCGGCAGCTCCACAGAAGGTCCATGTCACTAGGCACTTCATTACCTGATGGGGCACAGCTATGAGATCACATGCTGCTTTCCTGCAATAACGTGGGTACACTTAGATGAAACAGTAGAAAGGAATAAAAAGTAAGTTTACTGTGTCTGCGTGAAGGTCAAAGCAAAACGAACCATTTGTTCTTAAAGTCAGGAGATGCTCATCCTGTGAGGAGGTCTGCCTAGCAGTTTTCAGTACGCAAAATAAATGCAAATGTCGCCTGATTATCCGATGGCTGCTGGCAGGCCAGCAGTGACACAACACACCGCAGTTACATTTTGCGCATCAGCCAATCTAACAGCAGCCCTAACCTGGGCAGGTGCACCACGCATGCAGCCACGGATTTCTGAACGGTGGAGGATCCTGTTCAAGCTCATCCATGATGGCAAGTTAACCACCCAGAAACCTGTCTGAGGCGATTGCGACAGGTAAAGTAGCAGTGTGTTAGGCACAGGGTCCTGGTCCTACATCATGCTGGACAATCTCATATTCGTAGCTTGGACATTGAGAGAATCTCCCTGGATAATTTACCAGTATTGGTCGATTTCAAGTTGTGGGTAGATAGCAAACATGCAGAATGAACTGTTGTATTCTTACAGGTTCTTTAAAAAAGAAAGTCTGGATGCATTGAAGGGATAAATCCAGTAAAACCTCTTTGCTCCTTTGCTATAAACATGAGTTGTTTGGCTGGTGTGGGGGGAGAAGCAAGCAGGGGAAATACAACTACACCTCCCTTTTTTAAAAGGAAGATGACTTGGTACCTCAGAAATAGTCTAACAAGAACACTATTTCCCTTACCTAATAAAGTTCCTTGACTAGTATTAAAGGAAAGTAATCTTTCAGTAGCATTTCGGCCATGTCAAAGGGCAATTTCAAAAAATAATGTAGGGTCTTGATGTTTAAACAAGCTTTTCCAGCAATTACTTGCTAATAGCATCCAGAGGCTCCAAGTAAGAAGCATGACCCTTCATCCCAAGCAATTTATAGCAGCACTACAGAGTGAGGCAGAGGATTTGAAGGGAGGAAAAATGCTGGGGGCAGGGAGAGGGAGGAGGATGAAAAACCACAAGATTGATTGGTAAGAATATCCAACATCTAAAAACTGGAATAAAATCCAATGTCATGCAATCAAAGCCCTCTGGAAATATGAACTTTTTTAAAAAAGAATAAAAGACAAAGGCCATTGCTTCCTTGTTTGCCCAATCAGATCAGACCCAGCAGCTTTCCTGCAGCCTGTGCTTCAGAGACCTCCAGTCATTTGCTACCCCACTGGCCGCTGTGTCCCCTCCAGCGGTGCCAGGCAAGGACAGGCACACACTCATCTGCCCAGGGCCGCCTGGCACCTGAACTCCAAAGGGCTCTATGAGATGGAAAAGAAATCTCCCAAGAGAAGAAAGAAACTCTCTCTATTTTGCCTCTTGCCGTCCTCCCGGCTGGGGAGGGGTGTTCCTAAGGTGCGTACTCGGGCTGGAGCTGCAGCCCACGCTCCTCCTTGGGGCCCGGGACACCGTGCCACAGCCAGCCCAGCCTGATGGCTGCCAGCTTCCCGGGGAAGTGTTCCAGGCTACTCAGCTTCTGACAGCTCTCCAACTGCTCCTCCACACCGGATTGCTTTACATTACATTGCTTTCCCTGCCAGGAGGCACTGCTGTATTACAGTACAATTGTCTAGCAAAACGTAAAACTGATTTTTTCACCTCCCAAACACCAACTGTTGCCACTGCAGTCACAACTATAAGCCTTGCTCTGTATTAGACTTTCCTGCTTTTATGCACATACAAGAGATTTTAGTATCTTGCCTCTTCTTCAGCCTCCCAACTTGCGGATTCTTCCCTCGCCATCATGCTCCCCAGTCCATCCATGCTCAGCTTCCAGACCAAGGTATCACTGCTGCTCAAATTTAAATGCCTAAGCCAGCTCATTAGGTGCATTATCAGGCAACCTGACTGACTGTAGCACCAGTCACAGAAAGTGAGAAAAATAACTAGAAACATTGTAGTGACTTCCAGCTTCATTAATAAGATTTTTAAGTCAGAATTTTAACGATGAAAGTAGGCTGCAAAGACATTTTATAACGTATACATTTTTTAGGTGTTAGGAAGCATTTGGGTCCTAATTCTCTTCATTTCAGTGTGCTTTACACTACTTGTGGACTGCAAGGCAAAACCAGCTCCCTGCACTAGAGCTAGTTTCCTTTCTACTTTTGAACTATAAAAACAGAATCATAGAATCATCTAGGTTGGACCCTTGGGATCATGGAGTCCAACCATCTACCCTACTCTACAAAGTCCTCCCCTACCCCATATCCCTCAGCACCACATCTAATCGTCTCTTAAACACATCCAGGGATGGTGACTCAACCCCCTCCCTGGGCAGCCTATTCCAATGCCCGACCACCCTTTCCGTGAAGAATTCTTTCCTAATGTTCAGTCTAAACCTACCCTGTTGGAGCTTGAAGCCATTCCCTCTTGTTCTATCATTAATTACCTGTGAGAAGAGACCAGCACCAACCTCTCTACAGTGTCCTTTCAAGGAGTTGTAGAGAGTGATGAAGTCTCCCCTCAGCCTCCTCTTCCTCACACTAAACAGTCCCAGCTCCTTCAGCCTCTCCTTATATGATTTATTTTCCAGCCCCTTCACCAGTTTCGTTGCCTCCTCTGCACTCGCTCCAGCACCTCGATATCTCTCTTATATTGAGGTGCCCAAAACTGGACACAACACTCCAGGTGTGGCCTCACCAGTGCTGAGTACAGGGGCACAATCACCTCCCTCCTTCTGCTGGTCACACTATTTCTGATACAAGCCAGAATGCCGTTGGCTTTCTTGGCCACCTGGGCACACTGCCGGCTCATATTCAGCCGCCTGTCAATGAGAACCCCCAGGTCTCCATTGAGCACTACTCTTTGGGACCTTCCAGTCAGCCAGTGCTTGATCCAGCAGATCGTATGCTCATCCAGGCCATGTGAAGCCAGTTTTTCCATAAGAATTGTATGGGGGACAGTATCGAATGCTTTCCGGAGTCCAGGTATACAATATCCACAGCCCTTCCCTCGTCCAATAATCTCGTTATCATGTTATATATCCATGTTATAAGAGCAAAGGTCTAGCTGTCTGTCTGTTCTTCAGGAGTACCCAGAATAGGGCGACACACACCAAAAAAAAAAGCACAGTGGGGTGTGCGTGGAGGAAAAGCAGTGAAAGAGTACAGTCTTTTCCCTTCTTAAGCCCTGTGCAATAGTTAAAGATCTCCTGATCCTGAGGTTGCATCCAGGCCAACACTTCTAACAAGAACTTATCTGTCCTTCATCGATTTTTCAATCTGTTTAGATTTCTGCTATCCATAACACCCTTTGGCAATGAGTTCCACGTGGTAAGTGCTGCCTGACAGAGTGCCTCCTCTCTGCCTGCTTTGAGTCAATTTAGTTAACGCAAGAACCATGAAGAATCACTCCCTACTCTCCTTCCCCACCCCATTAGTGACAAGGATAAAACACCTGCAATTTCTGTAAGCAGTCATCTCTTCTCTATGGCAAAGACAGCAGTCGTGTTGACCCACTTGAGACACATCTTTGGTGGTCTTCTCTGGACCTTCCCTATCCCTCCACTACCTTCAAGAGGTGGTAATCAGAACTGCGTAGCATTTCTGATACTGGCACACCATGAATTCACATAGCAGCACACTGATGGTTTCTGTTTGGTTTACCAGCTTGGGTAAACATCCAGAAAGTTTGTTAATTCTTCAGGGAGTGTAGTACTTCCTCCCAGTTGGCCATTAGTCTCTCTGCAAGAACTTTTGGGGGACTCACTTCAGATCATGCTCTTAAGTAGCTTGCTGAGGTGACAGGTGAAATTTTTCATCTCCCAACAGCTGCTGCCACAGATCTCTCAGTTTCTTTACCCAATTCAAGGTAGTCAAACTCACAGCTTTCAAATCCCTGCCATTTCCACTACCTCCCCCCCGTCCCCACCAAAGTCTTCCCAAGGGCATGGCTATTTGCTGCCACTCAAAGCTGACATTATTTCATCTGTACACCCAGTGAGATGTCCCACAAGCCAGAGAAGCAGAAAGTACATGGTTCTCCCCAAGAAGACAGGAAAAGCATTACTGCATTAAAACCTATACCGACCAACTAAGAAAACTTTCTTAATCTTATCCCAGCAAATATCCCAGTCTTACGAAATTTCTTAGGCATCCCTATACAAGTGACTGCCCTGAAGGATCAGTCAGACCCAGCTCTGTGCTACACAGTTCACCACCTACCTCCAGCCCCTGCTAATCCCCAGGGACAGGCTTCACCAAATAGAGCTGCACCATGTAATTGCTCGGCTTATCTCCCCTCTCTTAGCTGAACTACCATGGTTCCAGAAGTCCTGAAAATTAATTATAGATATGCCTGCAGATTAAAATAATCTACCTGGGTAATGCTATGAACAAGCGATGCACATAACAGCCCTGGCAGTCACAGTGCTCAGCTGCAGTTTCTCTGGAGCTTCTTAATAGCAGCTCAAATGCTGCCCAATTAGCAAAAGGTGGGAGAAACATCCAAGTCTGTTTGACCCCAGTTTCAGAATTTTGGTAAGCAGCAGTAATGCACCATAAGAAAGACAACACAAAACGAAGTTATGAGCTGAAACTGCATCTCAGCACACCTGACCAGAAAACTGAGCAGGTAATTGGAGCAAACACAGACTCCTGTGAATAGGTGGTTAACAAAAAATAGCTCAAGACAGTTAAAATCATAGCACAGACACATTTTACTTCCATAGTTACAAACCTCTGACGTTGAATGAGCAAACTATAGAAATAACAACACTTGAACACCAACAAAACTCTATTGCTACCCGTGAGCATAAGATGGCATGCAAAAGCTAGGTGAATAAGGTAAGCCAGTTGAAAATCTAAAGCATTGAAATCTTAAACCTTCCTTCTGGATATCTCATTTTCTGAACATTTTGCATACAGTGCCTGCAAAAATAACACCGGGTGTGTTAAGTGATGGGGAGAAGAGTCCCTTTCCTTCTGTTTCCTAAGGAAACTAGTGTGGGATAGAACATCATTTTTACTCAATAGGATGAGAAATTCTCCCAGATCCCTTGCTGTATCTCTGACACAAAGGCAATTCAGAAAATCAGCCAGAGACCTGCCTGCATCCATCACCATTACTTTCCAAGAGTGGAATGAGAAAAAGTTGAGCCTAAGTTCTTCACTTGGCCTCAAATGTTAGTCACCTCAGTTCTTTCTTCTGAAATATACACACCACATATACATACATACCACATATTTATACACACACACATATAAATAACTTCTGGTATTTCTTCTGAAATCCCTTTTCTTGAGGTGCTGAATCCAACAGATGGCTTCCCCAGCTATTTTACCCCCTGTACTGTAAAATGCTGCTGTCCAACAAGGATCAGACCCGGCTAGGAGGTTCAATAGAGAAAACAGAACAGTCTGCTCACAATGAGCAGAAAAATTATCATTGTAACACAGTTTAGAAAAAGTGTCTTAAACACTTCCACAACAAAGTGCCGGTGTATTCAGAGCTACACCAGGCAGGAAAAAAAAGCTTGAGTCCCAGGGCCAGTTACTTGCTGGTGCCTGGGAAGGTGGGCACCCGTGGGTACGGAAGCAATTAAGGATCTCCTGCTCCACACGGGACTCCTGTCCAGGCCTCATGCTGCAAAAAGTCAGGACGTGCTGTTTGCTCACACCCTGCTCCCTGGTAACCAGTTGAGAACAAGTTACTTAGCTTTAGCATGAACCAAGAAAATGCATTTCTTCTCAGTCTAAAAACATTTAGTTCCAACTAAACTGGTTTCAGAGAAAACTTAGCCAAGAAGAACGAAGATTCCCTCCTCAAGATACATGTTCTAGCATCTTGTGGGCATAACTCTCCCAGTAGGACTTGACAATTGATAATGTTATTGCAAAAACGCATTTAAGCTCAGTTCTGTTAATATGGTCCTCTCCCAGCTGAGACCAAAGGATGTTTGTCCACATGGTATCTTCTGCATTTATCCTGCCATTGTTCCAGAAGCAGAACTAGTACTGCTGAGGAAAAGTTACCCATAGTAAGGGAATGGACTCTTCTTCTAGGCCACAAAAAGGGGACAATAGGTGAATTTACTCTGCAATTGGAGAAGAACACTTCTCATGATCTAGGACATTTGCATAAAACAGCTTCCTCAGCTCCCGGTTTAATGAATAAAGGAATCACATCTTTCAGTGCATATTGCAAGTAACCGCAAAGATTTGCCATGTGAAACAGCTACACGTGGCTCTCTCCATACCTGCCATCTACAGGTAAACATTTCTCAAGCGATGATCTGGGAGAGCTGAAAGCAGACGGAGCTCAATGCCCAACCATGCTGACTCTTCAAGGAGAAGTTTGGACAACACAATGCTAAGAGTCTTGGCGATACTTTACAGTCACTTCACTATGCTCATTTTTTCCTCAAACCAATATTCTTAACATTTTTCTAGCAAGCTGGTGATTTTCCTGCTGCATTAAATTTCTTGATACCTACCTTGGCAGAAAATTTAGTTGCTACATTAACATTTACTTGGCATATTTATTTGTGCTGTGAAAAAAGTCAAGGAAAGAGGTGAAGAGACCTGCCCCTAAATCAGAATGGTAGCTGCAGAGCTGAAGGGGGGATCCCCATCTTCATTCCCTTAACTCCTTGTCATTTAGCAACTACAAAAAAGCATAGCCAACAGGCAGTTAGAGAAACGAGGGACCTGCACAGCAATCTGGCTTCAACCGCTGGAGCTAGAGCTGGTTCTTGCAGTCCCGTCCATCTCCTTTCGGGGCAAGCTGAGAGCCCCCCAGCAGGCCTGTGCTCGTGACACCCCATGATCTACAAACGCAGTATCTGAGGTACCTATCATGGCAACATCTAAATGCAAGTATCAGAGCACTTTACAGACAAAAAGGTCTTTGCCCCAGGCTGTTTGAAATTTGCATGCTCCTGTGTAGCACTGAAGATAGCAGCAATGGTGATTCATTAAGATAATGATTTAAGTAGGAGGCTTAAGAAAGTCAGGGTGGATTAACATCCAAAGGGCTGGAGCTGGAGCTTCTCCACTCCAGGATGCTACCTCCCCTGCCTCCAAAAGTCTGGAGAACTCTGAATTAACTGCAACTGTATCACAACTACAATGCATTAAGCACAAGAGCACCATCTCTATTCCTGCCTGTCCTCCTTGGCAAGGTCAAGCACAAAATTTTATGCTGCAGGAAAATTTTCATGGCATTATAAATTATTAGCTATTCTTTATTTGTTAGTTTGTTAGTGTAGGTTCACCTCAAAAAAAAAAAAAGATTGTGCATATTTCTTTTGAACTAAATTTCTGTCCACTTTAGAAACAATACAAGTTTTCCTCTGACCAACTGCCTTTTCCCACTATCGAATAATCAGATGGGTTTGATAAATTGATTGCTCCCCACATAATAATGTAAATATACATATCAAAAAAAAGCATACAAGTCTTTTCCACACCCCAAGATTTAATCAAATTGTAATCAGTTGCAAGTTGGAACATGCATTCTGTCCATAAAACGAGACAAAGCTCTGACAGTAACAGGCAGCTCATACTTCATCCCTACTGAAAAAAAGAGGCCTTTGCACTGTGATTTTGATATAATACTTCGGTTGGCTGGGCATCTCCCTAAAAGGCAACAATTTTGCTATGCTGCCACTCATGATAGCTGCGATAGGGCACCCGGGGCATACTGCCCCACTCACCGCTAGCTGTGCTTGCGCTGAACGTCTCCTAGGCACTCTGTCCCATGCTGACTCAGTACAGCATAGCTTCCTAGAATGCAATTGCAGAAAGAGTAAGGGTTTGTCTTAAAAAGGGATTATTCCAGAACAGCTATTCCTTATTAACTATTCCCAATCGCCTCTTTGTTAGGATGATGAAGTTAATTGGCAACAGCTCTTCCACTCAGATCTGTAACTTGCCTTGGTCTGAATCAGCGACCCTGTTTAGGGGAGCCCTTAGCACAGCATCATACAGTCACAGCAACAGCTTCATCAATGAAAACAGATGCACAGTTGCAATGAAAGTAGAGCTGCTGCACAGAGGCATCCCAGCCCAGTTTGTTGTAAGCTGGGCAGGTAACAGGACCAAGAAATATGCAAAAAATATATTTGTTCCTGTAATGTTAGATCTTATGAAACACAAGATGTCACATGCAGTACTGATAAGTCTCTGGATCCATTTCGTTCTAACTTGGTTTATTCCTTAGATATACGGAGACCTTAGCAGCAGGGAGATTTTGAGTTCTGTAGCTTCTTTGTTTATTAAGTTCTTAGCTTGCAAGACTTCTCATCCAAAAAGGGCTGAGAAAGTACCTGGCACATCTTGGATGCTTATTGAATACATTAAATAAATCAAACGTTTTATGATAAAATTCCACTCCCCCACACCACACAGATGTAGGTGCAAGTCAAAGAGGCTTGAAAAATTGCCCTAAAATTGATTTTGCTCCAGTTTTCCCCAAAGGAAAAAAAAAAACCCTGCGTGGGGGTTGAGACAAAAACATGGAAAATTTCAGCTATCATGAACAAGTGAGAAGAGAAATGGAGGAAAAACATAAGCCAAAACTGAACTTCACATTTGGAATGCATAATTTATATTCTCTACAGTGTTCTATACGATGGGCATTTCTGGACTTATATATACAGTGTAAGTCTTTCCCTTGGGCTCATCACACTTTTAGAGAAAAATGCCAGATAGCTTAATGCTGGAGTCTCCTGGCCTCCTCAGGGAAGATCACAGACCATAGAGAAGAAAAGATAGGACCCAACATAGCTGAGGATGTCTGTCTCAAAACTGGGGGGAGTTGCTTACAGACACTTATCAAGTCCTGCAACACAAAAATCTGAGAGAAGTCTTGAACACCTACAACTTAAAATATATAAAAAGGCACCTGACGTTGCAGGTGTTAAAGGGAAGGAACAGAAACAAACCATATTCTGTTAAAGTTGGTTCTAGGCTGTTGATCTGGTATTCCTGACGGTTAAACATCACCATCTGTGTGATTTTCCACCCCTGAGGCCTGTGCCCAGGCAGCTAGGTTCTGGTGAGGGGCACAAGGCAGAAGGTTTCAGTGGACATGGCTCAGTCATTTCCAAGGACCGTACTGGCATCTCAAAGGAGCTCTCTGACAAAGACAGCACAGAACTCAGTATTGTGGGGCAGCATTCAGACCTGCCAGACCATTCCTTGTGTCCCTGCAACTCCGTATTCACGCCACACCTCCCACATTCACACTGGCAAAGCTCGTCCATCCCGCACACTCAGTGAGTCAGGGATCCTATGTCAAAATCCAGCTTGCCATTACTTGATTGTGGTGCGTGGCAACTATCAGTCTTCCTCTGCAGACAGGCAATCTTAGTCCACATATGTAATATTTTATAAACAACTTTTATGGGTTCTTTTCCCCATAAGACAGAAAGTTAAGATAGACAAGACAGAAAGGGGAAAGGGCAATTATAAATATATGCAAGTCAAATAAGGCAAGGGGAAAAAAAAAAAAAAAAAAAAGAAACTGAAACCACTTCCAGTCTCTTTCTCCAACAAATTTCACTCTCGTGGTCTCTGGCACCACTTCACAGTAACCCCAGAAGATGTTCACCTGCTCCCACAGCACTCAGAAACAAACCGTGAAACAGGAACAAAGCAGCTCCCACCTTGGATGACCAGCATAATCCCCTGACAGCACATCACAAAGGGAAAACCTTATCATTAAACCAGAAGAAAAACAAACAAATGCACACTATTAGCATCTTCCCCATTTTCCATACCGATCTACTATCAGGAGATTTATATTCAGGACAAAAGCTCATGCTGGCAGGAGAGGAAAGTACTTTGGAGAAGGGGGGGGGAAGCCTACAGTTTCTTGGCTTGCGATCAGCAGGCTGGATGCATTCTGTGGAACTAGGCCAAAGTGTTAGTTATTATATTCAAGGGAACATCTGAATCCCAGCTCAAGGGAGCCGAGTTTGCGGCTCTCATTTATGCTGTATATCAATTGAATATCAAACCACATTTTCCGCCTTCTGAATAATAAAGCTTAATAGTTTGGGACTCCCATATGGTCTATTGTTAAAATATTTCCAAACACTGGCTGCTGTTTTATTTCTGAAGGAAAGATTTCTCTTACCTCTTCAAGCTATACTTGTTTAAAAGATGCTTGTACCAAAAGCTAAATATATTCATCTTTTAAATATTTTCAGAGTTTTAAGAAGGGCTGAAAAATGAGGGGATAGGGAAAACCAAATACATTTTGAAATTAGCTTTTTTTTTTTTAATGTCACATGCAAATGTTTGTTCCAGGCAGAAGCAGCTGGTGCCACCAGGCTCTGCTGTTCAGAACAAGGGGTGCAGAAGCTTTCAGAAACCATGAGCTGCTCTAACAAAGGAGGACCACACAGACTCAAACCATTCACAAAAGGACCCAGGCCGATTATTTGACTATTACTTACAAGGAAGCTTGGCCAGTAACATAGGCAATAAATACTGGAGAAACCTGTTCCATGCATAACACGGGTTTGTCTTTTCACAAGTCCTGCTCTCTAATTAGCTACTCATTCCTGGAGGGCATCGCTGATGGATGGAGTGTATCAATTCGGTATATTTAAAAAAAAAAAAATATTAAGAAACTTGTTAAATAATAAAAGCATCAGCATAATAAACAGTCACTAGTGCTCCTTCCCAGTCAAACCAGAGAAGAGTAGTCCTGTTCTCTCTACGTTGCAGAAAAAGAGTTAGTGCCAGAGATTCTCTGACTTGCAGGGGCTCAGCGCCCTTGAACAGGAACTGAGAAACGCTCATCTTTTGGTGCTGCATTCACCCCTTCGATGAGCACGGAAGGACTCAACTGCTGGGTGAGCAGAAGTGAAACCACACGGCACTGCCCCCCAGGCACTGGTGGGAACCTCCAGCTGCCCTGCCCTGGCTCCTGCAGGGCCCCCCGGGAGTGCTTCGGGCTGTCTCCGGCAGGAGCTCGGTGGGCACCAGCTCCCATGTCTGCGGGTCACTTGGTGCTGAGTGAGGCACGGCCAACAGCGTAACAGCACAAAATCCCAGCAGTTCCTACGGCCGAGGGAGCTGAGCAGAAACTTCTGCTCTCGTCTCCTTACTCTTCTGTTCTAGTCCTCATTGCTGCTTCTCATTCTGTCTCCTACTTCCCTCCTCCTGCCAGGGGGATCCATCCCCTCCATCACCTCTCAGCCCTGCCATCCCCTGCTCTGCCCCAGTGTACAAGTTTTCAGTCAGCGGTCCTAACCCTGAAAGAAACGTATTTGTGAACACCAGTGCATTTTGTGTCATTTGAAATGGAATATTTTTACATTACTGCATTACTGAAACCAAAGTTGGTTCATTTTGGTTTAGTGACCTGACCTGACAAATTTTGTTCTGAGTCAGTTCGCTGCTGAACTGATTTTCTTCCCACAATGTTGCGTTGCCTCAGACACTGCAGTTTGGCAGCCTGATAACCCCGGTCTGGCTCCCGGTCAGACCCCCCGGCCCGACGGCAGGTCCCACAGCATACACCAAGGTGTCTCGCGGCACAGGGGGTCTCCAGCAGAGCTGTGGTGCTGTGTGGGGATGCCAACACCCTTGGTGTCCAGCAGAAGAGGATGGGTACATCAGACAAGAGCTCTCTGAGCACCAAGGACTGCCTGGAATCCAACACAGTGTTTTCAAGCAATGCCGAGTGAAGCCTTTCAGAGCAGTTAAAGAAAAGCAAAGCAAAGAGGTATTCTCATTCAGGCAATATAGATGGGTTAATGTAGTATTTCTAGTAAAAAACTAGTTTATTAATTTTACAGGTGATCAGAAATCTAGAATTGCGGTTTTCTAGAAAAAAAAGAAACTGTATTTTTCCCTAAAAAAGCCACTCCAAAGAAAAACCCAAATCAGTCTCCTACTGACCACAGGGGCATTCTTACAAACTGTCTTAAAAAACAATACAGTGAACAAAGCTCACTCTTACAGAAATTTCCCCAGCAGGGAACTTGAATTACAGCAGTATCAGCACCTCTCTGCCTCCTACGTATCTCCTGTGGTGACCCAAGGGCTGTAGGATTAAGTTCATCAACCGAGTATAACAACTAGTTTAGAGTCTGACACACACTGAAGGAGAGGTTGTGCAGCAGAAGTCTGAAGGGTCGATCCCTCGCTGCTGCTGGCCGAGGCTCGGACACGACGTCTGTGGCAGTTGGGTAGAGACAAGTGCTGGTGAAGGCTCCAAGTTCTGCCCCAGACATTTGGGGTGCCACCAGCTCATGCTTGCACACAGCTCTTAAAACAAGTGGAGAAGACACAGCAGGGGATTAGCGTGCATTTGCAGAAAGCTGTTTTAGCAGTTTTCCTGTAGGGTCTATAATGTTTCTCCTGTAACGTGTGTTCTTACCCGTAGATCTGTGTGTCTGAGAGAAAGTAGAGTGCATGTGCCTGTATGGTTTTGATTTACTCCAGAAAAGAAGAAAAAGGAGAAACACTTAGCCTGTAGTTGCAGTGTTGGAAACTGCAATAAACCTCTTTTTTTAAACCCCCATAACCTTGTGACTGCTTTATAGTTATAAGGAATCATAACCAGAGAAAGATTTAGCCTAACAGTGATCTGCCCTCAAAGACATTAATCTGTCACATCTAATAGAAGGGGAATAAGGAGATGAACCTTTCCTCCAAGTGATTCAAACAGATGGTGTATGGCTTTGGTGGGAACTTAGCTGTAAGTTACCCCTGTGACAAGGGTAAATTTGGCAATGCTGCACAACCAAAAACCCTGTTTACAAGTCAGTGTGAAAATTATCTCTGCATGATTTCCTTGTGTTTTAAAACCTGAATTCTCTATGATCATATTTCACCCCTTTTGTGGTTGACACATCCAACCAGCTTTCCACCCACTTTTTTACTGCTCTTATGCCAGTAAGATTGAGTCTGTCTTTTGTTTGCAATTTTTTCCTCTTCTCAAAGTAATTCTTTACTTTTAAGGGATCAGGAGAAGATAATCAAGTGCATCTTGCCAACGTGTTAAAGCACAGTTTCCTATCAGTAGTTCAAATATAACTTTTGTTTGTTTGGGCTTCTAGTAGCTTCTTTCTTACCCCATAAAGCAGACAAAAGCCTTCAGGTTAGTTTCTCTTTTCTTTCCTTCTCCTTGCCTTATATGGGAAATAAAGGGTTTATTTTCTCTCCTTCTCTATTCTTCCCCTAAAGCTCAATCCTCCACTTCTCCATCTTTATCATACAAGCTCTCTCCCTTCTTCTATTATCCACAGCATTTCTCCAGACACACAGTAAAAAGCACTTCTGGATCACCTTGCTCTGGGTTCCTTCCTCTCCTCCAGAGAAGCAACAAATGGCTCCTGGGACACTTTGCTCATTTCCTCTCTTGGAGGAAAGCCAAAGCTTGCTCAACCCTCCTTTCCTCAGGTCTGCCACTCAGCCCACTAACCTATCCCCATTTTCCACCCACACTGAACAAGCCCTAAGGTTTCCAAACTTGTCTGAAGAGCTCAATCCTAAATTCAGCTTGTTGTACTGTAAGAGACCAGACATGAAACCAATACCAATGCTTAAGAGTTCTCATGATATCCCAAAGCAGGTGAAGACCATTATTGTCAGATTCCTAGCATTCATCAAGGCTGATAGGGAGCACCGAAAGACTCGGGGCAGCAAGAGACCCCATTCACACGCAGTAGTAGTCCAGCCGAGTATACTGAATTCAGAGGAGCAGGAAATTTAGACACCGGTTTTCCAGACCAGTCAGGGGAGGATTGGTGTTAGAGGACCCAAGTGTAATCCCCAGATTACCCTTCGACACGCTCACAGGGAGCGAATGTCACTTTTCAGGGTGCAGCGTGCCAGCCAGGCAGCGTGCTTTATGGTTCATGTTAATGAGTATTAGCATGCAACCCAACTTCCTTCCCCTCCCTATTTTTGGTATAATTAAGGACTAGAATGAGCATTTTGTTTCAGTCTACAACAGCACAGCAGAATAACAGGGAAGGGAGGGAATGAAGGAAAAAAAAAAAAAACACACATTCAGGTGGCAGACACTTACTGCTCTGACCACTGCATGAAATGAAGGCTTGAGTGCACATTTTTGCCTGATTGCATAGCTGTCTCTGCTACCCATCTAATCTGCTTAGAAAACTGGTTTTGAAGGATATGGTTCAGACATACCACTTGCATGGGGGGGCAGCGGGGGGAGTGATGAGGGAGGAAAAAGTGCTGCAGCTGCAAAAGATAAAATAAAGACAACTAATTTTCTCAGAGGTTGCAACACTACCTCTCCCCCTCCTCCACATGCAGTTTCTGCACTGGCAGGATAAGCTGGAGATTCCCCCGCGTAAGCAAGAAGGCACTATGAGGTGTGCAGGCCCTTCCCCACCCCGATACCCACAGCCCTTAGGGGACCAGGGAAAGCCAAAGCTGACAGCGCTGGCGGGGAGGCGGTGACATTCCTCCGCCTGCTCATTTCCATTGCATTACCACTTCTCAGAGGGGACGTGAGAAACGCACACTGCTGGGTGTCATGGGAAGACAATAAGGAGCGTACAGGAGCTGCAGAGTCCTGCTGCACCAATTGGTGGCTGGGTTCTGAACTCCCATTGTGTGATCCGATTTCTCCTGTCATCCAAGCCATTTTGCAAACTCCAAGCATACGTTCATTTGAGCCATGTGTCCTGAAGTCTAAACAGCTGAAGGGGACGGGAGGGGTAGAGAGAAACGAGAATCACTGGATTTCTGGTGGCTAAAATACACATTTGCACAAGGAAGTCTCACTTTAGACAGTCACTTAGCAAAACAACTACAGCTGCTGACAGGCAAGAGGTACAGTTTCAAGTGACCATCAGACATAAAATAGGCCAAATAAAATTACTGCAGTCTAAAGGGAGCGGGTGGGTGTGCTCCCAAAAATGTAACAAAGATAACAAATGAATTACCGATGGGTGCCCCAGTGTCAAGATTAGCAGACCAAGTTCTCGTTTGGGTTATGCCATAGCAGTGACATTACCTAAGGTCTAGCGCAAGTAAAACGGAAATCAGACTCCGACCCAGGACGTCAGGGCAGCAGCTGCTTTAGTTTTTTTAATGCCTACAATTTCAACCCAGTTTGTTTCAGGAGTCTAAGCTGTCTTTGGCAGAAGGACTAGCAGCCTTTGCCAGCTGCCACATGATCTGCAAGGATGTTTTCTAAATGGAATTGTTTGGGGGTTTTTTGAGGTGGCAATGGGGGAGAAGAGGCGGGGATTGTTTGTGATGAAGACATACAGAATGAGAAGTATATTAGCATTTTTGGGCATTTTTTTTTCCCTTTCCTCAAAGTTGTATTTTCCTTTATTTCCATTCTCTGCCCATATATACACTTACCCTCTCCTCTGCGCTCTCCTACACGTAGACCCATCTGTTCATTGAAAGTATCATCAAGAATGCCAGTTCTGATCTTTGTGGGTCTTTGAGGAGACACTGTGAGAGTCCTTACCCTTGTATTTTACTTCAGTTGGGGAGTAATGTATTTTTTTTACTTACATTACTAATGTAAGTAATTTTTAAGCTTTCCAAATATTAATTGCGTACAGAAATTAAACATCTGCTAACAATAAACTCCCCATACAAATGAGAAGGCAGTTTCAGTCTGACTAAAATGCTTTCCTTTGCCGATTGCTAAAAATACTATTTTCTTGTACGTTACAATGGCAATTTCATTACTTCTCCAATTATCAAAATATTCCAGTCCTTTCCTCTTTCATGACAGAAAGGAGAAGGTTCAATTCCCATCTCCAGCTGAACTTTCAGGGTCCCACAAAGCCACGTGAGAAACTAGCAGTTACGAAGTCATCGTGGCAGAGCCCAACTGCGCGGGCAGCAGAGCCCACCTGCGCTCCTTCTGTCCCCCATCGCCGACCATCCCCAGGAGTCTGCCAAATTGTCACAAGTGTTAATTACAGAATACATCTAACTGTGGCAACTAGGTACTGCAGGTGCAAAGAGGAGTTGGAATTCTGATAGTCCTAGAATGCTTACAATAACTTGATGCCACGGAGAGAGAAGGAGGCCACCAGCTGAATTTGCATCACCCAAGGAAGTCAGTTAGTTGGGTAAAAGCCCCAATATGGCTACTTGGGAACACAGAGCTAAAAGGGCTTTCACTGCTTGGAGAACTGCAGATCTCCTCCAGCTTCTCATCTCACTCTGCACAACTGGTGTGGAAACATCATGAAAAAATTCCAAAACCCCACAGTATTTTATTATATAAGAAAACTGACCAGTCCTCTGCATGATATGTTTTCTGTATTCAGTAATCTTAAAGCAAGTAGCTAAAGTACTTGCCTTCCATCCACTGAAGGGATGAAAGGCCAGGCCTAGCTCGCTCAAGGTCAAATAGCAAGTTCAGCAGCAAAAGATGATGAGGACTCAGTTACATCCAAATCCTATTCAACTGCTCTACGCATTAGATTGGAGAGACACTAAACACCCTCATGGCATCAAGAATGACAAACGCCCTCCCAGGTCAGCCTGCGATAGAGAACTGTGAACTCGTACATCTCCTTCCTCTGCCTCCCACTCCTCTATTCCCACTCCAATGCTGTTCCAAAGCCTATTTGATAACATTTTCCTAATCAGCAATTAAACAGTTAATGGTTACATTACAGCAGATGGAACAGGAGTTGCTGCAGGGAAGGTATGCAGAGAGAAGGGGGAGAAAAGAGACAGCAAGGAGGAAAAAGCAGGCAGGGAAACAATCCTGAAGGAAAGCAGTTTTCCCACTAAAAGGGGTGATTAGTTGACTAGACAAGGTAACCCTTAAGACTTTGTCTAGACTAGGATAAAATGCTATATTGTTGAAGGCATTTGAGAGGCATAGTGTAGGTAAGGCTCACAGCCTTTGAGCATGGGGTAGCCACAGGTAGAGACTAATTAGGACGTGTTCGCTAACATGTCTTAATGTTCCACTTTTAAATCCTTGCCCAAGAACTCAAGGCTATGCAAAGCAAAGGTCTCTGATGTCCTAATGGTTATAAAAGCAAAGCTACGACACAGTGCAAAGAAATCAGAATGTCGAGGAATCGCTGAAGTCTCACATTCAGAATTTTTCATACACTCAGTGAATGCCTGTGAATATTTGCACCTTAAAATATTCACCAGCATTTTACTGGACAACCTGCTATGACATTTTTCTTCTAAAAATCTAATCAAAGCTCCAGATGCCAACAGGAAAAGAGACCACAGGCTAACAGCCTACGCTCTTGTGAAACTTTTCCTTTTGCTCCAGTGTTTGCTCAGGGAGATTTAGGAAGGAGGGGGTGTGGGGTAAAAATGAGAGGACCACGAAAAGCGTGCCCAAGGCCTTAGCAACACCATCATTTTGATAACCCATTACCAGATTTGTAATTAAAATCAAGTCCCACCTCACTAGGGCAGCCAGATGCATCCACAGAGAACTTGTTCAGAGAGTTGTTACAATAAATACCAGGAGAATTACTAATGTTGCAGCTTCTTCTTAACCCTTCCAGCAGTATTTCAGAGAACCACCTGTCAGTTTGAAAGACTGATCGTTTTTCTCTCGGCTTGTTGCAGGCTGTAGGTGTGCCCCTAACCAAATAGGCTTACCACTTAAAAGCTTAATTGCACCTGTGGCTTAAACCTTATCCCAGACAGCACTTGGGAGCATTTGGATTTGGGCGTTTCAGGTGTGGGACTGCACTCACAAACAGAGCTCAGCAAGTCAGAATAGCAGCCCCTGGTAAAAGCAGGCTCTGCGCCAGAGAGCAAGGGATGGGGACAAAAAAAGTGCTTTTTCCATTTTGATCACATTTATGTGTATTTACATTTCCACAGTTGGGTTTGAGTAATGTTCACCTCCTTGTTTGTGACTGAGGGCAGGTTTCACAGTCTCAGATTTCTTTTCCACAACAAAAAGATCAAAGTTTGAACCACTTGTGCAACTTAGGTGTTTACAGTGAACTGGTCTAATCGCATGGCAAGCCCTCCCTCCCGTTATCAGTCTCACGCTGAGCCAAGCTCCTTCATTCCATGTGCACCAGGAAGGGCCAAGAGGAAAGAGCGCACGTCTGGTGTGGATTGTAACCCACCATCCCTTCTGTCCGCTCTTACATGGGAACTGAAATACAGCATGCTAGGGAAAGCTTTGACACCTTCAAGCAAAGATTCATTCCGGGTCTTTCCCGCAGGGCTGACAAGCCGTTTCCAGGTTGTATTTTTAAAGAGGCTTTCTGAAAAGCAAGCAAGCACTGTGTGAAGAACCACAAGGAAAGAGTAGGTTACCTTCACTCATCTTCTCAGTACTGCCTCGGTATTACAGGCTCATAGTGCATCTTACTGCCAAAGGAAATCCGTGCTGCCTTTTCAAAAGATTTTGGTGAAGGGAAGATAAAAAAAATATGGCATAATAGGCGTCCCTGCCTGTAAGCTTCCACATTACTAGTCTCGGTCTGTCTCGTGCAAGGACACACAAACTTTCTGGGTCTCAGTTTTGTAAGCTATGAAATGGAGCTAAATTTTAGGGTTTTGTGAAATTGTTTTAATTAATAATTGCAAAGCACACCTCTTCAGATGGAAGGTATCATTTAAATATTAATGAGCTGTGACTACTGGCAGTACGCGTGTCTCTCAGGAATCATAAGCACCATGGATGGATCAAAGAGGGCAGGTACCTGTAAGAGATGGAGCGGTGGGAGTTGGCTCTGTGTTTAACTATATTTTAAAGTAGATCCTCAAGACTGTTGTGGGTATTCCCTATCAAGTTACAGCAGCTTTCAATTAAAATTACATTTTTTCCTTAGGCAAAATTCCACAGTGTACCTTTTAATATTAGCCAGGCACATTTTCACTCATGTAGATCTTTCTTCTACATACATGCATTACTAGATCTTTGTAAACAGGGGTCAAACCAGCTGGGAAACAGGGATTTTCACTTCATTCTCATCTAAATAAATACCCCTTACCTAGTTACATCACCAAACAACTCCCTGCCGTACTGGCCACAGCGTGCTGAGAAGGGGGATGAGGACGTGGCTGCTGTTTGCTTCCAGGTGTTCACGGGGCAGGTCTGCCCGGCAGCGCTGCAGACACGGCGCCGTTTTGTCCTGTGAGTGAACATGGCGGAGAACGCCGCTTGGTCACCACGCTGCTCCTGCTCTGCTGCCTGGCCCCCTCCTGAGCAGGGGCAGCACCAGCGGCGGCCAGGGACAGGCCCCAGGGAGGTCCTGAGCGATTGTGGGGCACGGGGCCACGGTGCAGCCCCCGGAGCCATCACTGCTTCTCGGGAACAGTCAGGGGTCAACCACAACCATCCCTCAGGAGGGCTTTCCAAAGAGGTGCTTACACTTGTTTCTCTCAGGGACCAGCAAACTTGTGCTTTTTTGTTGTTGGGGTGGTGGCGGTGAATGAGGAAGAATTGCTTTGTTGGGTGATTTTAAAAAAACATGAGAAGACAACAGGGAGCATGGAGCAAAGATTTTTTGTTCCCTGAGGAAAATTCAGTCTCATCAGCTGCCTTCTTCCCTCTCTCAGGCCGTAAGACCCCACAGCCAGCTTCCTGCCTGCTTCCTCCATGGCTCCTGAGCCTGACACATGGGGGGAGTCTCCCGGGCCCTCCCCAGGGCTGCGTTTGCCAGCAGAGCCAACCAATGGCCCTCTGTCCCGCACCTCAGCCCTGCTTCCTGCCCTCGCTGCTGGGGCTGCAGCTGCCTCCAGCTCTGTCTGCACTGGGGCAACTGGGACCCATCCCTTCATGCCGGTGGCAAGAACAAAAACCAAATGGTGCAGGTACATGGAGTGGTTGTACTTGTGTCCCTGATCTGCTCACAGGCAGTAGAGCAAAGATATGCCATTGAGAATCCTTATCACTTCTTTGGCAAAAGAGGCAGGAATTTGGAAGATTTTGATAGTTAGGGAAAAAAAAAAATATGCCCCAGAAATGAATTTCCTCCTGTGGTGCCAATAAAGGATGGGATGTTCACAACATACAGTGAGTGGTGGCCAAAACAACGATCTAATAACTTGGATCTACTTGCTGTGTTCAGTGTTAAATATAAGACAGAAAACATAACTGTATTTTGATACTGAATAACATAATCTGGCCACAGTGCCAACAATTTTTAGGCAGGGAACCATGAACCCAAACTAGAGGGATGGGAGGTTAATTTCTTCCACCGGCCACACCAGGGAATTTTACACCTCTCAATGAATAACGTTTTTATAGCAAACTCAGACATCAGTCCGAGCAAATACCTCTCTGCAAACTCTAGCCCCAAAGAATCACTTTGGAAAAGGTCATACCACCTCCTGTTCCCCGAATTAAGTTAATTAGCACTCATCCCTCTCTGTATAAGGTCAGGGATCCTCCCACAAAGGAGACACACAACCAGACTGTTAAAAGATATATGTATGCCTTCTTAAGCAAACAGGCTTCTTTGTAGCATCACTAAGATTCCCTTTGGCCGTCCCTGCAGCACTCCCCACTGGAGGGGAAGCGGACGGGGAGATCGGCATAACCACTGGCTGCGAGGGGCACGGCACCGGTCAGCAGGCCTGATGGTACTTTAGTTACCAGGTAGCAATCTCTCTCCATCTGGATGATTTTTATCAGGTTCAGCATCAGTCTTTCATGCAGAATGAAATATTTGAACTATGGAAATGTTTTCGTATTGAATTTGAAAGGCTTGCAGTGCATTTTCCCCTCTGACACACTTTATTTCTTCTTATTCCATCCAGGCATTTGTGCTATATATATTATTGCAGTTTTTCCAGTCTTTTTTCAGTGGTGCCCAGTGACAGGACAAGAAATAACAGTCACAAACTTGAACATAAGAAGTTCCATCTCACCATGAGGAGGAACTTCTTTCCTGTGAGGGTGGCAGAGCCCTGGAACAGGCTGCCCAGAGAGGTGGTGGAGTCTCCTTCTCTGGAGAGAGACATTCAAAACCCACCTGGACACGTTCCTGTGCGACTTACTCTGGATAGACCTGCTTTGGCAAGGGGTTGGACTAGATGAGCTCCAGAGGTCCCTGCCAGCCCCATATCATTCTGAGATTCTGTGATTTTACCTCCCCTCCATGTGACCAGCTACATGCCTTGAGAGAAAGTAAATCCAGGTAAGACCTGCTATCACTTATATATAGGTGCAACTGAAGTTTGATCACAATGAAGGTCAACGCACTGTTCTCTATTTTCTGTCCACAAAAAAAGTTGCACAGTTCACTTATTGAAAGGAGGAAAAAATAGCCTGGCCCATACAGTTCTTGGGTACAGAAACACAGGTTGCTGCCACAGTACTTACTGCTGGTTTACAACAGTAGTTTAAAAACAGAAACCCAAACCCAAGTGTTTAATTACAAACATGTCCATCCTAATCTAACTCTAACATAGTATGAACTATGTAGGATGCTAAACCCTGCTCCTGAAGCCAGAAGCCTTTCTGACAGAGAGCCACGGCTGCTCTGAGCACAGCCCTGAACCTGCTGAGCAGGAAAGGATTACCCCGAGGAGGACAGGCTCCAGTTCCCTGGGCAGAAAGTGCTTTGCAGGCCCATAAAAAAGGGTCCAGAGACTATTTGTGTCAACTCCCTAAACCACAAACCACAGCTAGCCTTCCCTCTGAAGCACTTGCACGCTGCTCCTTGCAAAGCTGGAGCAAGATATTTTGGCATCATTTGGGGGCCCACCCATCCCTTTTGGTCTCTTTCCACTCCTTATCGGTGACTTGCAGACCCTCTTCCTGGGGAGCAGCAGAAACCGGGGCTCATTTGCCTCCAGGTTTGCCACCTTTCTGTTTCACCATCACCCCATTCTTCTGACCAGGGTGCAGGTTACCCACCCTCTCTGGATTCGCTGATACCCAGAGCGGGGTCATATGTAGAGAGTCACATGCAAGAAACGTGAAACTGGCGAC
This sequence comes from Tringa tobata, assembly GCA_033628505.1. Lineage (NCBI taxonomy): Eukaryota > Metazoa > Chordata > Aves > Charadriiformes > Scolopacidae > Tringa > Tringa tobata. The sequence goes on from JAHREE010000158.1 coordinate 294,960, forward strand.
TGGCTTTTGAAACAGAATGGGAATTCAGGATGTACTTGGCATTTCAGCTTTAAACTTTAAAATAAAAAAGGCAAAACTGAATTGTTAGTAAAGGAATGGCTTATGGGCAGCTCAGACTTGCCCTACACTTTCAAGCCAGTCATTTCCCATAAATACTCCTAATTTTAAACATGAGAAAGGGGGAGAGGAGACAAAACAAACTGAGTCAACTGCTTACTGCCTTTCTGATTCAGAGTCCTCAGCAGATGTAAGACAGAAAATTATTCTAGGAAAAAGTTCATTTTTATGTATCTGGGACAGCCCCCAAAATTTTTACCAGAGGGGAAGAAGAGGACAAGAACTAAACTGCGAACTTGTCCGCACCCTAGCAGGAATTCACCCATTTTTCACCTCCCACAGGTGTCATTAGCATGCTACTGAGAGCAGAAAAAAAAACGTAGGAAAGATCAAACACAAGCTAGTAACAAAGCTCTTCCTCTTGTCATCCTGTGATGGGCCAGAATTTCTGGCTGCAGCCAGTCTTCTGAAAGGCTGGGTTAGTGCAGAGTCCCTTTTAAAAGAAGTGCCACACTCTGAACGTGCTACAGCTGCGACACAGAAAGTGCAGAAGGCAGGAAGTCTGACGTTCACACCAACCTCAGCCCCTTCACTCACACCTCTTTTCAAATAGCTCTAGCACATGGAGCCCACATTTCCACATTCTCAGAACCAGTTTTATCTATCACACTGCAAGTTTAAGAGATTTTTTTTAAATTATCCAAGTCCCTCTTTCCACATTCAAAGACTCACTCCACTGAGAAAAATATGTAAACTGTTTTTATAAACTGTTCTCTGATTTTTGCAGTAAGTTGCTACACTCTCTTTTAAAATAATCTATATAATTTTTAAAAACTAAAATACAGATTGAAACACCATACCAACTGTTGTCACAGTCCAAAAATGTCCGGATTTTCAAACTTAAGTCCACCCCTGTATGAAAGGGCCACACACATGTAGGTGTCAATCAGACTCGGTGGCAAAACAGGGACCCAGGCTGAGATTTCAGAATGGCACAGACTTTCCTGGACAGAAACGAAGTGCCAGTCCTCACCCATCCTGAATAATTTCTGCATTTTTCAATGCAGACTTTTGAAACTTGACCTCAAGAAGGCACATGCTTGATTTCTGCATCTCCTGCTTTACAGTGTTTGGTGATACCAGCAGGAAGAGGGGGAAATAAATAAAAATGTATTATTTACAGGGCTCCACCATAATTATACATAATGTTATCATTGTGACTGTCTTTGCAGGCAACTCAAGAAGTCTGTTCTGCGCCCAGAAATTCTGTAGCTGATCCTCTGCATTTTTATTCCATTCTTTTAAAGAAACATTATCTCCATCCCCCTCCTCTCAGCACCAGGTTTAAAATAAATTAACATCCAAAGTATTTGTGGGAAATGGCAAACAAATGGTAATAAAGCCTGGAGACTGCATGGCAGCAGAAAGCCACAGACAGAAATTAGCTATGGCAAGCAGCTAAGTGAGGATAACAAACCCCAGCATTGTCCAGCATTTGGACACTCGGCAAAAGACTGATGATTGAGTGGAAAGAGCCAACCCCACACAATACCCCAAGGTCTCAAGCACTATTTTGAATCAGGTAATCTATTGTCTCCTGTACCTGTTTCAAAGCACACAGTAATACATGCGCTCTCTTTCTACAGAGCCTGCTGGCTGCCCAAAAAGTACCATCTATCTTGGAGAAGATCTTGTATTTTCTCTTGGTCTCTGAAAAGGATGCCAAACAAGTGGCACAGACACTCTGTTTGGGAAGCCCTTGCATGTTTATCTTTACTGATAAGCCTTCGATCTTTGCTGCAAGCACATCATCTGTCTGCAGCAAAACCTTATTCCAGTCAATGCCTGCCTTGGAACAGGCCTCCTCAGAAGTGGTCAATGTTTTTAACCCCTTAGCGCCCAATGTTATTGGGCACTTATTGTTCCTACTCAAAGATGCATCATGTTTTCATACATCTTTAAAAAACAAGCAAACAAGTAAGCCTGCCCTGCTTTAAGGCAGCAGCAGTGTAGATTATGTACCTAAACGGGTACATCAGGGAAACTTACCCTAAGAGAGCTCCATGTCTCCAAAGAGCCTCTGGTTCTGTGCAGATCAAAAGTATTGTCCATGTAAAATACAGGGATGTAGCTATCTAAATTGCAGATTGAATGCAAGAAAATTCATTGAGAGGACTTGTTGAAATTACTCTATCTAATTGATTGAGACTGCCAGCTGGAGCTATTTGGACTCCTAGAATTGGAGAATCAACCATAATTCCAAGATACCTGATCTTCTTCTAGGTTGACTAAACCTGCTCATGCAGCTTTGTTAATACTTGAATTCTCATTTCACACACACGTATGCATGCCAAGGGCAAACATCCAGAAAGTCACTAGGGATGTCCCAAAGCTGACATGCCAAGAGCTTGGACAGCCTGAAAATTACAAACAAGTGGCTTTTCTCTGACAGCAGGTTTCATTTATTTCCTCCCACTTGCTCTTTCCCCATCTCCTTCCTACACCCCTGAGTCAACCTTCACCAGGCGAGTTTCAGTTAAGCATGTGCTTTGCCAGAGGTGTTTTTAAATTATGTTTTTAAAAGTTTATTTATAGTACACACACAGAGTGCATGATGCTTTCAGGGCTTCTGGAGACTTCCGCACGTCAGGCATGACTTTGCCAGGTGGAAGGAACATGAATTCATCAACTGATCCATAGAAAACCACCTCCTCCCCTGTGTTTGCCTGCTTCTGTACTCCCAACTCAAAGTTGGAGTGAAAGAAAATAATTTTTGCTCAGTTATCTCCTACCCATTATTCATAACATACATGATCAATGTACTGGAAATTCTAATTGAAAAATTTTAGAGGATGCCAACTGAACCTTCCGAACTGATTTTTTGGCAATACCAGCAGTCCATGAGACAACATAATGATTCTATGAATAATTTCCCATTAGGGCAAGAGTCGAAAATAGAGTCCAATAAATGGAACTGGGTGAAACTTGCAGTCAGAGTTCACGTGATCCAGCACTCCTTGCATGTGGTATGCAGCACATTTCATGAAGCCATGTTTGTCCCAAATGGTTATACTTGACCCATGTGACCGGTTTCTCCCTTTATAAGAAAAGCGTAACATGACCACAAGATAATTTCCAAGCAGAAAAGTATATATTTCTAGAAACAGACCTCTGAGCTCAAGTTCTGACCGAAAAAGATGGTTGTGCTAATGGTTTGGCTTTCCCATCTAAACGCAACAGAAGTAGGCTTTTATTGCATAAAACTTTGGTACTGTAGAGAGATCCCACGTTCTGCCCCCTGCTCCATACCTGGCCTGGGCAGTCAACGTCCACTGGACAGGCCTTGCAAATCAAAGGGTATGTTCAGGGTTGGATTTAGGATGAGTTTAAATTTCCTTGCTCTGAAATGATGTAAGTTGCTGAAATATTGTCTCCTCAGCTGCACAGCAAATAAAAACAAAGCAGGTACTCAGAGTAATGGCTCAGAAACCTCAATACTAGAAGGTGCATGGTGGCATTCTGGGAGGAGAAAAGCATGTGGTAGACAATTTGCTAATGCCCAGAAACTCTGAAAAAGCCAGCCGCGTGCCAGAATGCCTCAGGACAGGGCTGAGTCCATTGCTCTTTCCACAAGAGCAACTTTTTCTAAATGAAGAGGTCTTTACACGCAGGACTTGGGAAACTTAATTCAGATTAACTAAAGTTGTGAATTTAAAGTGAATTAGCTAAACCACATTATATTTCCATACAGACACGTTCATTCAATATTAAGAGGGACTTTAATTTGGTCTATCTCATTTTACTGAATTAAGAGCATTCTAATTTGAAGAGTGCCCATGTACGGATTAGTGGGTTGAACAAAGGATGAAGTTATATGCTATGCGGGAGTTGAATGTGACATAGGAAATCTCCCCACTTCCATGCTAAAGAATGTTCATTTCCCCCCCACTTAAAAATAAGCTAACTAAAATTAGAAATGCAATTTTTCTAACTATCCATGTCTACAAATCTCAAGCTGCATTAAAAAAAAACACCCTACTCCTAGCTCTGCATTTCTCTTTTGTTTCATCCTACCAGAGCAAATGTGTTGTTTAAGAATGAAAATATCAGAAGGAAAAAGGACACTGATATAATAAAAAATGGGAAAAGACAACAGCACATAAGAAGCATTCATGGCATTACTTCATATACAGAAAAGACAGACACCGGATCCCAGCCACATCTGTGCAACAGTCTGCGTATGGACCTGGACCTAGAGTTGGCCTCCACCGCTTCCATAAGCTACTGGTCTGACCACCTACGAGAGAGGATAGTTCTCAAGTTTTAGGGATTGTTGTGCTGTTTGCAAGCAACTGGGTGTGTTTCCAGCTTACCACAGGCCTCTCACAGCTTTATCAAGAGCCATTCAACGCCACAACTCAGCCAGTTGCACAGACAACAATTTTTCACCGAAAGGGCTCAGCAAAAATAATTTCAGAGGAGAAACGGCAAGTAATAGCAAACTTCTAGCTGCTGTTTAGGAAAAGAGACTTAACCTCTCTGCTTCAGTTTACCTAGGATTGCTGGGAGAGCTTGCTGCACACTGGGCCCACAGACTATAGAAGTCCACTTAGCACAAGGGAGGCTGACCAACTGCTTGAAGTGAGAGCGGGCTAGTAACTGTGGCTACTAAATAGACTGAACCCAAAAGATCTTCCCCCATAGAATACATGCTGCTTTCTGTGCCACTGCTTTTTTGAGTAGGAGAGGAAAGAAAAAAAAAAGGACAAAGAATTTTTATTATATATATTAAGTAAATAACACTCTGGCTCCACTGCAGTCTTCCACAAGAAGGAAAACCAACTTCTCAAGCAAGTCAAGATTGTTAAACAGGAGACAGATGAAAGCATTGCCTCAGAACGCAAGGAAACCCCAGGCTGCCTGGTTGGGAAAGAATTAGCAATACATAATTAAAAAAGCACTCTCCCCTTCGTCATCCCTAAGGTGAACACAGGTCCTGCAAAGTATTGACTTCTGCATCAGCACCAGAGAACGAAGCTATCGCTTGAGGTCTTTTATTCCTAGCCAGGCCTCTCTCCCTCCTGTTTTCAGTTGCTGGAGGCTATTTCACAGTGGTTACCAGCACTGTTCTGATGTAGCAGGACATGCTGTTCATACCTGCAGCTTGTGATGAAAGATTTAGCCACCAGAGAACACCAGGAGGGAGGGAACTAGATAGTAGTTCTTATCTTGATTCACAATAGAGTTTCAGTGGTCCATTACTGGTGGCCCTGATTGAGCACCCATGGAACCAACCCTCCTGCTCCTGCATTTAAAAGGGAGGAGTAGGGAACAGCTCAGGTCAGCCTTTACTGAACAGATTAAATCCTGTCATTTGGTAATACCATCTGGAACACAGTCTTTCAGGATCCTCTCCAGAAAGAGCTACTGAAGACCAGGAACATGTAGTATATTCACCAGGCCTAACACACAGGTAAGAGGTGAGAGCACAAAGCCGTGTATAGTGCAGAAAGACTCCTCTACAGGTCGAGGTGGGAGGGACGGAGGGCAAAGGATAGAGGTATGCAAAACCACAGAAAAAGCACATGGGGAAATGCAGTTTATGCCTTTAGCACAAGAGACAGGCTGCTGGCAACAGGCAATGGAGAAAAGCCAGCAGGCAATCAAAACTAGCAAATAAAATAAACAGATGTGAGTGACAGTGGCCCAGAGCAACCGCTGGTCTACAGGCAAGGACATCAGCTACATGCTACGAAGCAACATTACACCTTGCTGCCCCGGTCCCCCAGAAGTTCGAGGCTGGGGACCACTCAAACAGTGCGCGGTGGTGCAGCTGACCTGGGGGTTCTTTGGTCCCCAACCCAAAAAGGCAGGGGGGTTGGTAAGAACTGCTTAAGTGCCGCTGTTGTATGTTTAATTATGTTATATACGATGGAGAATACCCAGGTCTGCTGAAGACTCCTGGAAAGGCTAGAAACTCTCTCGCCTTAGGGCATAAGCCAACCACTAACTTCCTCTATGGACAAGTTATTCCATAATTGTTTGTTTTAGGAGTTCTTGTACCTTTCCCTCAAGCATCTGGTGTTTGCCTCTCTTGGAGAAAGGATGCCAGACTAGACCGAGAAATCATGGCTTCTCTCTGGTATGGCAATTACTGCATTCCACCCTGGAAGGGGGAGAACACACTGGGGAAAGCAAGGAATGATAGATGGCAAGTTCCAATAACCCATGGCCTTTGTCGATATCTGTCCCTGCAAAGTGATGCTAGCAGCACGCCAGGAACACACAGGACCACGACTTGCCCCTGTGCATTCTCAGAGAGCCCCGTGTTCCACTGCAGAATTTGGGAACAAAGCTAAGCAGGGGTCTGCTCTCATCGTGGAAGTCCTCACGCGTGCAAGAAGCAAGATGTTCCCATGCAAGCAGATGTGTTACAAAACCAGAGGACAGAGCAGAATTGGGGTCTGCAGCCCAACTGAATACAAAATGCAGTATTTAAAAAAAACAGATCTCAATAGACACAATGGTCCCTCAGCATCAGGCTAAATCAGTCATTGTCCTATAGGATCTTTGCCTCTAGAGCTAAAAGAAACCAAAACACATCAAAGTTTACCTACAAAAACAATTCTCTACAGAACTTTCAGTAAGTCAACCCACTTCCAGCAGGACCGTCAATACTGTATCAGCCTATGAACTAGGGGCTTGGGATAGCATTTATACTTGAAATGGGCATTTGGCAAGGCCTCTTTCTTCCTTGAGCCAAAAGGCTCCCAAGCTCCCGAAGGCAACTGCAATCTGGGGAAACATAGACCTGCCTTTCTACCTAAAAATTCTCCTGTTGACTTTGGCTCTGTGCCAGTTTAGCCTTCAATTCCAAGTCTCCCAATCTGTGTGTCAGCAGAAAATCCTAGTAGATACCCATCCAGATCAGCCATCCAGACACTATCTCACTTGTGACCTCCTTCATGGGTACCCTTCTTGAAAGCAGCTGCTGCTTCTGCCGCATTTATCCACTGGAGCCCTCCTTTCTCACAGCCCATCTGCTGCAGGGGAGCAGAGCCACAGAGACAAGGCACAAATAACTGACAGGGAAGATCTTGCCACACCAAACAATAAAAGCCGGGAAATCTAAAGTCTACACCTACCTAGTGAATTTGTGCTGGTTTTTAAAAGCAGAAGAAGAATGTGGATAAGCAAACACAGATACAGTTGAATGACTTCTCTAAGTTTAGACAATCAGTATCTAAATAATGCTGTTTTAACTTAGTACTGTAAAAAATATGAGAATTTATTTAATAACCTAACGTTGGTTTTGTACAGTAGAGGTCTGCATCAATGCACCAAGACACTAATTATATTACCTTATCAAATCAGTGTATAATAATGGAACCTCTCCATGCATTGATGAAACTAGACTTAGCTCTGCATCAGAAAATAAACCCTGAAAGACACAGGATGAAACAGTATATAGCAGGACCTCCTTGTGACTGGCTGCATAGTTGTTATTTTCTTTCCTTTTCGAAATATTACTAAGTATTATCTTTAAGGTATTGCATGGCAAGAAATTTCCTCTGATAATCTCTTACTGCTTGCTATTTAACCTCCCTCTGTCTTTCTGAGAGGTAGTCAATATAATTCTCAAAAAGACTTAAGTAAAAGGGAAAGAACTACTGGTGCATATGCAGATCCATTAATTGTAAGCCTGCAATAAAGCTTTTTCCATCAAGGTACAAGCAAAATGACTTGCTGACATTAACTGGCAAGTATTTTGCATTCATATGGTATCTTTCATCTACAGACTTCAAAGCATCTGACAGGAGGCAGGCAAGCGTTTCTTCATCCGTGCAAGGAAGAAGCTGAAGCACAAAGTGGCAAGGTGTTCCAGAGAAGGTAAAACCATTAGCAGAAATCTAAATTAACTGATTCCCAGTCCTTAAAAATGAACTACTTTGCTCCTGGTACAAATTACACGTGCACCAGAGAGCACTCATCCACACCCCTCTGAGACTTGCTAGGGATTCTTTAAGAATTTAAATTTCATTCATGAGAAACTAAACAAACATAGCACACGAGAATACTCTTCTACACACAGGGAAATGATGTGGATCTGAAACCAATCCAAATCTTAAGTTCTGTAGTGCTCCGAGGAGGAGCACTCCTTGAGTGAACCTGCAGAAGCACAGGTCTTCATTCATGAGGAGAGGAAGGGAAATCCTGCTACATAATCTAGCAAGTGTTTAAACAAACCTGTTCAGATCACAGAATCAGAGTCACGTGGGATTGGAAGGGACCTCCAGAGATCATCTAGTCCTCTCCACAGAAAAACTAGGACTGTAAGAAAGGTTATGGAAATAATTTTTTTAATGCCATCTTAAATGAGAGTAGACGTGTTTCAGTTCTTCACCTTACTCTTATAGCTGAAGAAATGCTGACTGCCTTGAGCACTCAAGTGGTCAGCAGAAACTCCTTTTAAACATAAATGGGGGGGGGAGGGGAACCCTTCATAGCTCTATTTTAAAATAATTATATGGATTCCTGTAAGTCTGAAAACAACAGAAAAAATGATGCTGAAGCAATCTCTGGAGCAAACAGCATTGACTGCAATAGAAATATTTAAAAACGGACTCTCTAGTTATGAGGTAACTCATGGCCTGTGGAGGCGGATAATATTAGAGGCCACTAAATCCTCAAGTTTATTTTTCTTAAAGTTTTCACTTCAAATAAAGCTTTGTTTTAAAATGTATGGGGCCAACTGTTAGAGCATTGAAGTCCTGGTTATTAGCCAGCTAGAGCCCATGAATTATGTTTAGTGAGAAGTTTATTGGCTCAGTAAACACCATTCCAGTTCCCCTCACCCCTGAACTGTGGAAGCCAAACCAAGAGATATTCAATGCCATGTTACCGCTAGCACCAGAGCAACCATTATCTGATTACAGGCATTTTATTTTTTGTAAGGAATTTGCTATTGCATCATTTAATACACGGAAGTCTTTAAATTTACCAAGGCAACACACAAAGAGTAAGTAACTGTTTGGTCCTGTTTAGCATTTTCTGGAGCAGGAATATGTGTTTCCATCTCGTAGCTTTCTGAGCCCAAGCACTACAGAAATGCAATCCCTCAAACTCTTAGTAAGGCAGGAGCCTGGCAAGGAATTTAAGACACTAGCAAGATTAGAGTGGGCAACCACAGGAGACTTCTGCTAAAACCATCCTATGGAGCCAGGGCAGTACAGGGCAGTAAGAAGCTGCATTTGTTTCCTCTTCCTGCCACTTTGTCTTAAGGAGACTCATAAAAATGGAGTCCCTTCTGTCTTCCGAGAGTAGGTGGCCAGAGGTCCAACTTAGATGTTGCTCTTAAGTTACACCGTCAAGAGCAACCTACCCCATCATGAGCTGATGGAGGGCTGGCCACAGCCGGGACACCCTTCCAGGTAAAGACAAGCCCAAAGAGGAGCCCAGTCAGAATGGTGTGGCCCCGGCGCTGCCGGCCTCTCGCCATGTGTGCACAGCACCGGGGATCCCCAGACCCAAATGGAACAGGGGGCACCTCCAGAGCTAGCAAGTTTGATGTGTAGTTGTGCAAACCCAGAAGCAACCTCTGTGACTGGCTCTGTCCTGTGCACAAAGCTGTTTCATCTGGTTACCTCTCACTGCCACGAGCAAAAGCCTCACGTACAGAGAGTGAGCAATGATCAGTCAGTGTGCAGCAACTTGTTTGTGTGCTTGTTGTTCCAGTTCTCTGGAATAGCTAAAATACAACCAGAAGACCGTACAGGAACTGTGTCAGTCCTTGAGGCAAGGAAAGTTAATTTAGTTGGAAGAGTAAGGATGCAAAAAAGAGTGCTATAATAACAGTAGTCTGTTCTGGTAGCAAACTGGAACTGAAGGAATTCAGGTTCTCCTTCTAGTTATCTCCATCTGTCACACCACCTTGGCTGAATAATGCATCTCTCCATGTCTCTGCTTCCATTCTCACCTTTTGCCTATGCTGTCCATTTAGACTGTGACATTCTTCAGGGAAGAGACTGTGCTTCTACAGGACCCGGTGACTGTCTTAGGTTCTGCAGTCTCTAAGCCAAACAATGCTTTTATATAAAGACTTTGCTGTAGACCAATTTATGTAACATCAACTATGAAATCTCATATTCTCATGTAAATGCTTTTTCTTATGTCCTGAGAACCACGATGCCAGAATCTGTCCCTATGACAAGGAAGAACCTTGGCAGTACACATCCTTAATGTCCAACGCATGTCCACAAGGACATGCCAAGGCCATATCATCCCACCCATAACAAGGCACCTCTAGGGAGCAGGCACAGTTAAAACCTTTCCATCCCAGTAGTGGTGAAAGACAAGATACCCTTTTCTTTAAACTTAACCCTCTCCCTTCCAAAGAATGCCTGGAATTTCTACTATTTCCCAGCAGAGACTGGAAGGCAAAGACTTGGCATGGGGCAAGACAGATAAGAGCAGTTGCCTTCTCCAGGATTTGTTAACTCCGCATAATTGCTTAGGGCATGTGATGGTTAGAGAGAGAGACACACACACACATCTGTCAGAGACAGACTACAAATCATCGGTATAATTCCAAGCAAACAAAATCTAGTTTACAATGTGGCTGTGGTATATAAAACACCTCTGTAAAACTACAGTATAATTCAACTGCTCCAGGTTTAATTTACAAAGTAATGATACAGTTTTCCCTCTCAAAGACTGCTATTTAGGATCACTAAGATGTAGAATAAAGTCTTCGCTGTCTTCTGGGACACCTGGTGAAGGCTGATTGTTGTTGGAAGCCTCTCTAAGCAAGCCACATTTAAATACCATGCTTTGCAAAAGGGCCCATATTATCTTGCATGTGAATTCAAGTTCCTTTACCAGTTTAAAATCTGGGTCAGAGCAATTTGCTTACATTTGGAGTCCTTTTCCAAAATTAATGGCATGTGGGATTAAGAGTTGTAGATATAAGACAACCAGATAAACTGCTATTATCTACTCTGCATCATGCACGTACCATATACAGTTTTCCTGCTAAGCTCTGTTCACATGTACAACACACTTCTTCAGCAGTTGCACATTCAGCATACTAATGATATTATTCTTGGCCATCCTGTTAAACTCACAGTGTAAATTAAATGCACAGTAGGGGGCCCTGCTGGATTCTCAACAGTTTTTAGATGGCTACAGATTATAGCTGGCCAAGGGTGGAAGTTTTGATAAGCAGTCATGAAGCTGAGAGCTTTTCTATTCAAACAGGATGTTGACTAGTGCTGACTCTCTGTCACTTCTCTAGTGATAACTAGATTACCTAAACGTACCCTGCTTAGGGCTACAGCAGACCACCACTTGGGAGCTCCAGACAGTGCTACATACAGCTGCCAAATTGCTTAACTAAATTTCACGCCAGGATCACACAGAACAACTGTGATGGTTGATGTCCTGTTTGTTTCACATTGCCATTCAAGGAGGTACATTTGGATCACCAGTACCTTGTATGACTTGAGTGCTGTCTATTTCAGAGATTATTTATTTCATTGTATCCTGACATGCAGTTGTAGGCTGGATCCTAAGTCCTCAGCACACATTTAAGTCACTCTGATCTGGAAATTTGGGTGGCATAGCATCTGCTCAGGAGTCCCACACAGAGCTAGGATCTTGCCCAAGTTTATTTTGGTGCTTCTTGAAAGAAGACAGTCAGAAAGGAAGGGAAAAAGAAAGAGGCCCAAAACCACAACAAAAATTTGCAAGTTAAGCTTACTGACAGAACTGACCTGCAAAGTGCAAAACAATAACAGAGAACGATGATATTCACAGTTTCTCATAATATTCCTCCAGGTACAGAATGTCGTATTTTCTTAATGCAAGCCACTTTGGAGTGACCACAGTCAATGAAAGACAGTAAGTGCAACAAAAATACTAGGTTTAGGATAAAAATGTGGTTCCTACGTATGGGCTTGTAAAGGAAAACTCATCAGAGTTTGACACTTCTCATAGGTAAATTCTGAATTTTCATCCTCTTGTTCATGAGCCAGGCAGAATAAAAATATCCACCTACACTAAACCAAAGGGAGCCACTCGTAACCCAGACACAACCACAACAGACATTCTCGACAGTCCTTGGCTCAATAGAACACTGCTTTGTGGTTATACCCACCACTAGGATTTCATCTTGCAAGTTCTAGCACGTTTAATTTATTCCAGGTCATACATCAAATATAATATTAAAATTTAAGATGCCATTTGAGATTGAGACTTTCGTTTGCAGTGTGAGGAGAGAGAACACAGTTGGGACTGTGGGTGCACGAGCATATTAATACATAAACACAAACCTGTAGCCATCACTCAAGAAAAACAATTGGTCTTTAAGAGGGGGAAAAAGTTGTAAAAAGAATCAATTCCATTAAGTAGTTCTATAAATCAATTCCACCAAAAATCAATGGGAAACTACATTCACAAGGTGCCAAGTTAACTCCCACACATCAGGTGCAACTGTCCGTGACGCGGGCCGCTCTGCCTGACGGGGACTTGGCAGCCCAGGGCTGGGGCAAGAACCCTGCCTTGCCCACGCTGCCCCCCAGCTGGCCCCCAGCCCCTCCTGCCCCACTCGCTCAGGGTGAGCGGTACCCCCAGGCAAAGCAGAAACCCCGCTCGCTTCCAAAGCCTGCGCACCTCTAGGCTGGAGGCAAAGGGAGCCGGCTGCGGCTGCTCCTCACGCTGGCCGTGCAGACCCTTGCCCCCAGGCAGGCCCTCTGGAAAGCATCAGAGGAGAACTCCTGTACTCGTGTGAGCCAGGCATCCTGTGCGCCCAGGTCTGACAGGAAGCATGACTTTGGGATTTTCCAGCAGGCTTTGCACCACATCAAGTCTCCTTCCCCTCCCAAAGGGGAGCTGACTTTGCACAGACACAGAGAAGGCGGCAGAGGAACATTCGGGATGTGGGGCCCAACAGCCACCAGCGTGCAGTAGGTCACAAACTGTTGAAACAAATTACTTGTTTAAGCACTAGTTCGAGTTCCACACTGTGTCAGTCTTGACTGTTCAGTGACTCCCCAGTGACTGTGCCAGGCCACTGTCCTCTTACTTTCAAAGTGCAGCTCAGTTGCATTTTCACGCTTACAGGCTGTGGATGCCCCTTCAATGACTGGATAAACCCTTGGGGCTTTCATTTTGGGGCTGGCAGCTCTGAGATGCCTCTAGAAACAAATCCTCTGAGGCTTTTGTTCTGTGTGGCACAGCAGAAAGGGCACAGAAGATTCTGGCTTTGTTAAAACCTGCAGAAAAATTCATGTCCTGTGTCTTCCCCTTCATCTGCTCTACATGTGCTGTCGTGTCTCTGGGCCTATTATAGACACACACTATTTAAGAAATTCAGACACAGCATTTTTGCAACGGAAAAACTTTATGAGTTGGCCTCTGCTATTCAGCACTAAGTACCAAAACCCATTTTTTCCTGTTGTAACTGAATGCCAAGTGTAACTGAGTTCAGTTATTCCACACAGGAACACTCATGTCTGGTATTATTCACATATATTTAAATTAGAGAAAGAGTGCATGTGTGTGTGTGTGTGTATAATAAATAATGATCAATTTAACGAGAAGGCTTAAGGGTGTCCATGGCAGGGGATGAGACTATCTACTGCTTCTCTCCAAGGCTCTGTGACCCAACTGCAGGAGGAATCTGCAAATTGCATCTTGGCTGTTGGGCCTGATCTTAGCAATGAGCACCTTCAACTTACTGATTTCAACAGGATTTGAGAGCATTTGATAGCAAACCTCGTATCAGTCACAAGTTTCCCCTAGACATAAGGGCACGCAGTTCTGGAAAGCAAGACTTTGACACAGGCTGGAGGTTTGAGATTAAGAACAAGTGGGAATTGTACAACCAGAGGCTTCAATCTAACCACTGGTATCTAGCCAAACAAAGCAGCAACACATTCAAGCTTGTCTCTTTTGGAATATTCCTTAGAACTTTATCATATGACTCTTCTGCTCCAGAAGAATGAATCAAGCATTAAAAAGGATACTAAAGGAAGCAGAAGAACGTTGTCAGTAGAAGAGCCAGAAGGTTTTCCTGCAAGTCACAGTAGATGTTCCTCTTTTTCCCTGTCCCTAAAAGCATCTGCTATGATCCCTTCTTATTTACTGGGATATCAGTTTCATACAAGTCAGGAAAAATAAATATTTGTGTTCAAGCATTATAATAGGAAGGATGTTTGCAGAGAGTTTTGAAACACAGATCTTACTCTAAAGAGAGTCTTCATGCATGAACAAATGCTAGACCAATACCTGCATGGATGTAACCCTATTTGGCGACTCTCTGAAGGACCTGACTAGTTTACAATGAAGAAATTACTCTTACATTTATGAAGTACAGCTCAAAACACGGTGCAAAGTTTGTCTGGAAGGAGACAGAAAACAGACAGGAATAGGTACAGCCCAGAGAATGCAGAGATTACAGCGATGCAGCAAATATGTAGAAATGGTTGGAAAAAGCAAGTATGTGCACAACTGAGGATTCTGGAGGAAGGAAGGAACCCAACAGGTTAGATAACCAAAGCGTAAATCAAAATAAGCAGAAGACACTATGGACTCGGAGTTGAAGCCAGCACAGGGATCTGAAGTGTTAACTTGCATTTAAAGACTATCACAGTTAAAATCATACACCAAATTGCATAACAGACAAAGGAGAGGAATTGAAAAATTAGTCTACGGAAGTAGACTCAGAGAGAGGACTGTAAGGATTTTTTTTTTTTAAATCCTGCTCCTAAACCCTTCTATACTCAAGGAAAAAGAATTTAAATCCCATTTCCTGCCACTATAGGGCTAAAAAGTTAACACCATATTTCATAGTGGTTAACATGAAACAGGATTACTATGCTGACTTGTTCTTAAAGACCAAACACATTCTAAAAACTAGATTGGGAATAAGATAGATTTCTTTCTGCCAAATCCTCTGACAAGAAGCGGGAGGAAGAAAACATATTTTTCTCTAAGACTTCTGGGGATAAACAGAATTTAAAAGTCTGTTGCCCTCAGTAGAACTGATGTACTCTTCCAATTGGACTTCTTTTGTTCAGTCATTCATTGTAGAGGCTGACTTCATATGAATAATCATGCTTTTCTTTCCTTCTGTGCTTTTCAGATGAAGTGCTTACACTCTTTTCAATGAAAGCAAAGAATTGTTTTGTTTATCCCTTAAACATTAGGTGTTTCAAATAAGTCAAAAAGGTCTTATGAAGAAGATCCAATGATCTATCAGAAGGAATAACTTCTTGATGTCAGTCAATGAACTGTCTCTAAGAAAAAGGAGGACTGAACCCCCTACCCAAGCAGACATCCCATCCAGAGCCTTCTCTGGGATGAGTTGTACATACTCTGTCTGGGACCTCACTGTGTCACAGCCTTTGGCACGGAGAGCAGCCCGGCACTGAGCATCTGACACACATCCAGCAAAACTCCTGGGGTCTTGCCTGTTTTCTCTTGAGCCTCTGAACTGTGGCCTCAGAACAAATGAATCTGAGAAGAAAATACAAATATCAGGCTCACACTCAGCCAGGCGCAGGATTTTTAAACCAGGGATCTGAACCAGCTCTATCACCTCCCACTTCTTCCCTGATAGGATTAGTCAGCACCCGCCCCAGCAGCCAACCCCTGCCTCTCAGGTGGGGGACAAGCCCCTTGCCCACCGCCTGCTTCCTCCGGCTGCAGAGGAGAGCTTAGGGAACCGCCTGGCGAAGGTCAGCATCCCTTCCCTGCACTCAGAGGAGTGAGAGAAGCTGAGAACAGCTACCAGGTACAGCCTCTCTGACTGCGGGCTCCAGCCCCACAGCAGGCTCAGACGTGTCCCAGCCACGCTCTCCACGCTCTGGACCCAGGCCATGCCAGCTCCACACACCTGTTGGAGGCTTCCCCACGGGTTAAGGGAATCCCCAGGAGGGGACCTGCAGGTGCTCTGCTCCCTTCAAAGAGCAGGGAAGGCCACAAATCAGCCTGGGAAATTGGACCCATGGTATTCGACGTGGCCCTCTGAACTTTTCCGAAGTGTTCTGAACCTACCAAGCTGGCAGGACTGAACTTTATAGCTAAGCGTTTTGAAAGAAGCATGTGCTTTTAAATTCCAGTTGAATTTTTGCTAGGGAAACTTTACAAAGGCATCACTAGTGTATCCACAGCAGTTTTGCAATTCTAGGTTACAGGTGATTACAGCAAATAAACAGGCATGCAAGTCAGGGTCGGAAGCCGGCTTTTACTTAAGGCCTGACTCACCAGGCACTTGAAAAATAAATAAAACCCCCAAGCAGTTCTGTTTCACCCAACAGCTATAAGGCTCCAGCCCCACTCCTCAGGCTGGATTGTGAAAGCTCTGACCCCAGCAGTCACACCGAGTTCAAGCAAAGTGCCTGAGTAAGCATTTACAGAATCTGACCCCCCCAGCCAGTTATCTATACTGCACCTATTTGTGCCTTGCATTGCAAGCTCTTTAGCCAGGGACATGGTCTAGAAGTATATTGTCAGCTGTAATGTGCTTTATCTCCCATTTATGGCATTAAATCTAATTTTTGGTGCCAAGTGCAGCATTACCCTTACAATGACATCTATCAGAGACAGTTTTCTCTGAAGACTGTGATCTGACCAACAACCAGTTTGTGCTGTTCATTTCTTCCTTTTATTGCAAAACCACTATGTTCACAGTACCTCTCCACTTTAAAGACAAGCTTTTTGTTAAAAAATAGTAAGATGGGCACTGAATTACGGAAACCCCACACTCTGGCATTACACTGACTTCACTTGGGATGCTGCCATCCTTTCTTCCCTGAAGATTTAAAAAACTGGGAGCCGAAAACAAACTTAAAGCAACAAACTTGAGAGATTAGTCTCCAGTAATATGTAAGCCGAGCAGGGGCAGACGGGCTTTCCTGGTGCCCGTGCGAGCGTTCCCCATGGGCACCCAGCCCCTTCCCCTCCCGCAGCACAGCAGAGGGAGGGCCGGGACAGCAATATGGCACAGCTCGGAGCAGTTCTCATGGAAAAAAAATCTGCAAGTTCCCCTGAAATGCTGTGTCCTGCATGCCACGAGGGACAGCTGCTACCTTCTCACTTACAAAAACGTGACCCCGGCCCATCACTCTACAGAGCTAATGCCGGCAGACACCCTCCCTCTCATCACTTCTGATGGCCAAAGCCATTGTAATGAAGCAGCTTCCCCTCCACTTCAAAAGGGGATGTGCTTTGCTTTTGTTCCGAGAAGGCTTAGCGGGGGGTGCTTTTTTGGGGGGTTGCTTTTTTTGCTTTTTGGTGGGGGCACAACCCAAACTGTTTCAGACGAACACAGAGGTAGCACGGGTCCATGTATAACCACAGAGGAAGCAAGCACAAATAGCCAAATACTGTGAATAATGGCAGACTAGATGCACATGGAAACTTGCTTGCCTGGACTCACCTGGACTCTTTTCCCCCTTTCTTGTCCAACCAGTTCATGGATGGGGAACATCCCAAGCCTCTGGCATATGGTATTAGATGCTCTGGGTATTAGGTAGGAAACTACTGATAAGTCTTTTGAAACGGTACAGCTGGCGTCATGTAGTCCAGAGGTTCATATCAACCTCTCAGAATCTGGAAGGGAGAGGGAGATTTTGTTTGTTTATTACAAGTGAAAGAAAGAAACTGGGGTGCTTAATCAGCCATTTGCGTCTACTGGGAGTTGAAGCTGGTTTGTGTGGCTGTGCCCATGGCCCCTGTTCTGTTAGGGAAGAACCCTTGTGCAGCTTTCAGAAAGTCATACAAACATCTCAAAAAAGGCTGTATGAAGATACCAGAGACACAGCTGTAAGTCACAGATTACTAATTATGAAAGCATTTTGAGATGCTTGGGTGGAAAGGATCTCTTTGCTGGATAGGCAAATATTTTAATTCCGTACTCCAATGATCACTCTTCCAGCAGCACCCTTAAAATGTATTTTCCTTCCCCGACTGTCCTCTGTTGTTAGTTACACCTCCATGCAGCCTTTAAACAACAGCATGATTTCCAGCACTACAGCACTATCAAATGCACTCGTTTTCTCTGCATTTGGTTCCACTTACAAGACTGAATTATTAGTACAGCATTCAGTTTGAAATCTTTTTGCACCATTAAGAGAGTGAAGTATTACACAATAGCAGCTACTACTGTTATTTATCATTCATTAAATGCTAATGGAAATTCAGCCCATCTTCAAAATGTCATGCCTTTACACAGGTAGAGACAGAGAGGCACAGATGAAAAGATTTTTCCAGCAGCAAACAACAAATCGGTGACGAACAAATTCTCATACTCAACTCTTTGTTGTAGCCACCAAAATAGAGACTGTCATAACGATAACGGCTTACAGTTCTCTCTTCACACTCAGGTCACTTTTTCCCTCGCTCAGGAGCTAAGGAATATCACTACGGCAATTAAACCCGCACTTACAAGTAGCAACCTGAAACTGGGAGACCCAGTACAACTGGGATACGCCAGATGACTACAGCTACTGAAAAGAGGTCCACTCTTGGGGAAACGCTCAAGACATTCCTTCTCCAGAGGTACCACCCCTAATAACGCACCAACAGTCTCCAACACCTCTGCATCTTGGACAGGTACGCAGAACCGCATACATTAAACTACTTTTCTTGGAGTTCAGCTAAGAATGCTGCCAGCTTGTAAACAGCAGAGTCAGTTTTGCTGCCAACACAGTTTTTACCTAGAGCAAACGGAAGTGCTTTTCCAAGAATTTCCAAGACTGTTGTGTCATGCGCTATGCTGGCACCGCACCATGCAGCCCAGGGAGGAAAGAGAAAAAAATACAAGCCGCTGCTCTGCGCATCCTGAAAGGGATTATTTAGAGGCATTTATTTATTCCCAGGAAGGGACTGGCAGTGCAAAATAGACCTTCCAAAAAACCCCAGTGTTCGCTACAGGGGAACATTGTGTTGTTAACATTTTTAATACCGTAGCAAAAAGTGAGTAACTTCTATAGCTGGCATGTTTCAATTTTCATTATGATTTTGAAAGTTTTGTTTGATGAAGTACAGTGGAGACTAAGAAATGTAACATTTCTGAAGGACTGGAGAGCAATCTTCTCTATCCTTCCTCCCCCACCATGGGTTTTCCACGGTACTACAGCATTAGTCCTTTGGTAACTTTACCATTTTGAAGCTTTTATTGGAATTATGTGTGTGATGACAGCGTTTACAGGCCCTTGCTAAGGTCAGGGTCCCAGTGTGCAAATGTTTAAATATGATGAGCATTTATAAGATAAATATACAAGATAAACCAAGGACATTGTATTCTCCATACTTTAAAGATGAAGAAAACTTCAATTGCTTAACTTCCGTCATGACCACAGCATGGAAAATTTAAATCAGCAATAGAAACTGAACCCAGACTTCCCCAGACCGCAAGCTCACCAAGAAGAATTAAATGTGTGCATACATTCAACCACTGCACCAATTCATAACAGTAAGTACTTACAAGCAAGTTTTCTGGGTAAAACTTTTCAAGTTGTAAGTTACGTTACTTTTAAAACACACTCAGCCAAACATCAGTCTGCTGATATCTCAAGAATTACAAGGCAATTCTCACGCTCATGCCAAAATTCCCTTTATTGAGCAGTTCGGCACTACAGTTCTGGCTATGTAGACTTCATAGATGTGCATGCACATGTATTTATGTTAGTGGATTCCCTGCCATCTACAACTTTGGTAGATATTTTTTCCTGCCTAGAAGGGACATCCACATTTTTCTTTGCAGACTGGGTATAATCATGTCACTAATATCACATTATCAAAGAGCATTTGAACAGCCTAGAAAATGAACAAAGAGCCTTTTTCAAGGACTCAAGATGTGCAAAAAGTTCCACACGAGGACCACTCTGAATACTTTCTAGGGATAAACAGATACTACGAATAACAAAGCACCTCACCCTTACCGGTGCAGGGGAAACAACATTACATAAAACCAGCACAAGTTCAAGTCTCGCTATACACCTGCACAATTTAAAAGCTTCTTTTTAATAGCTCTTCTTTAAAAAAAATCAGTCTTCAATTGTATGTGTTTGCTAGTGAGGTCCCTAAACAGAGAAAGCCACTACTTTATTGTTTCATCCAATCCCGAGCAGTTAAGTAACGCTTTGTATCAGGAGCCTCTTGTAAAGAGACAGGATATTTTTTTCAGTTTTAGTTCAAAATTACTTCTTTCAGATTGGAGAAAGCAATTGAGATTTGGACAGGAAAGCCTACTTCCCTCCAAATCAAAACTAGGTGTTAAAGACTAGTATCTATTAGTTCTAAACTCATAAAAGAGCAGCACAACCAGAAAATAATCAATTCCGTTTTATTCAAAGAACATTTCCTTTGCTTTGCATTTAAAATGGAGTTGAATAAGAATCACAGAATAAGTCACATAAGAAGGGACCTCAGGAGGTTATCAGAAAGCATTCTGATAAGAAAAAAATTTCCAAATATTTTTATTTAACAGCTAAAAATACTCAGGTTTAGCATTTCATTGAATGTAGTGCTATGTAAGAAGTTGTTTGATACATTTCTTGGAAACAGTAATATAGGAAATTAATTTTGCTTCTGATTTGCATGTTAAATCATAGCTTGAATGTGTTGAACCCTGTCCTCCTACTTAACAGAAAATAATACCAAATTTACTTTAAAGTTATTTTCAGTTGCACATCAACATGTTCTTATAGGTACACACCAGTGAGATCCAGTCCTTCCACTGGACAGATACCACCACACAGACAAGCAAGTTTTAAAATAAGGTTTCTTGTCAGCCGATTTCAATCCTCAGTTAAAATTGGCAATGCAAATTATTCTGTTCTTTATCGGACAAGAGAAAAGATTTCCAAACTGTCAAACTGGCAGGTAGCATCTTGACAGCAGATGGAAATGCAGTAAGTGGAGTCATACACAGCAGTGTCTTTATGTGACTCTTGGAAAACTGAATCTGCACAGTGAATGGTTCTTTACACAACGGGAAGAGAGCACACATTTAGGGAAGGAATCTGCTGTACACCCCTGTCATCTTAAACCCCTCCAGGAATGAATGGGACTAGCCCAGCACGAAGAGCTGAGCGAGCTTGTTTACCACAGGAGGCCTCTTCCCCAGTCAGTCAGTCGCGTATCTCTTTTAAAACTCATGGCAAAAGACTGACTTGAAGACAATTTTATCTTGCATAGTGTTTGGCTGAGAGGGGGAGGGGGGTGGATAGGGCAAACTGATATATTATTGAAAGCCACCCCCTCTTCCTTTGCCCAAGAGCCTGAAGGAGAGCGAACGTCTCGGCCAGTGTGCTGCTGGGGAACGCGTCCTACCTCCCATCCAGAACCTGGGCCAGGACAACATTGCCAGGTTTTTCCACCCGGTATCTAAAGCTGGAAGAACAAGAGGGAGTTGTTCCTTGCTCCTGCATAGATGTCTCAGAACATTTAGCAACAGAAGCAAGATGTACACCCTGTTTCAGGGCCATTTTTATTGGGACAACAGCCCCTGATGAGAATTTTGAGGAGGAGGCTCCTTGCACTCCTCTAAGCTCTTCTAACTGCCAGCAGACTAGGATCCCTGTCAGCGTGTGTCACAGTGTGTCTTCTGACATTTTCTGGGGGAGAACTAAGCAGTTTTGTCTTTTCTACATGAGCAAGAGAGCCAGTGCTGAAGGAAGTTTCCCACAAAGGGTCCATTTCCAAACGCCTGCTTGAGGGTTTTGGTTTAAAAGATCACTCTTCTGCTCCTTCAACTCTGCAGCGTGCACATCAGAAAATGTGATACAATACACATGTAATCCTGGATAAACTAGATTCTCCACCCCTTTCCATTAAGGAAAATCAGTAACTACAATCCCTATTTAGGATCTGTGATTACAAGGATCACCCTCCGCCCTGCCCTGGTCAAACAATATGGGCTCTAGGAAAGCAGGAGAGCCATCATGTCAATAATGCAAAACCCTGTTGCTTCCACTCCAGAACAGCTGACTTGAAGTGCATGCTAGGCTGCGCTTATTAACAAAATGAGAAATCTGATATATAGAAAGAAAACACTATGTGAGGATTAATCCTGGATTGCAGTTTGTGGCCAGCACTGGGCCGTCATCCAAACAGAGATGAAAAAGAAGAAAATTTCTCCCACCTGTCACTTACAGCAGGTACAGCTATCGCAGTGTTGTAGTCTCCTCCGTACAATCCCTTTTATATCAGCTTAACATTCAGGATTGACCTCACCATTTCATTTCTTCCTTGTTTTGTGGGACCCAGCACTGGAGGGTGAATTTTCTTTCCAGGAATTACAAACAAGAATCGTGAGTAACTTACAAGTTTGGACAGCTAGCTTGTAATACGCATATACTTCAAGGAAAGAAACCCAGCTTAAAATTGGCGTCTTGTTGGAACCCGGAGATGCCAACTGAACAAAAAAATACAACTCTCAGGAGCACTCTTTTTCATACTGTTTCTGCTGCTTTTGAGAGGGGTGAGCACACTGTGACAGCTGATTAAAATAAACTAAACAAACCCATGCAGTTGCTTTGCCAATGAGCTACAACACAGCAGGCTGAGCTCTCCATTGCAATGCATTGTCCTTGCTTCTGATACTACAGCAAGATAAAAACCAATTTAAGCAGCCCTAGTGGTTTAATCACTGGTGTTCAATCCACACCGAACCAAAGGAGGAGTCATCTTTATTTTTTAAAAGCTATTCTTTAGATTATGGTAGGGTCAACACTCTGTTGTTGCAGTCCCACAGCTGAGCCCCGTTAATTTTTCTCCCAGCCCTGCAGGGCCATGTCCCTGATGCCGGAACAGTCCCCTTCCCATGGAGCTTTGCCTGTCACAATACAGCCAACGGAGCTGCTACCTCACAAAGGGGATTCTGCTTCCTCCCGTGCCAAGACCACATTTGCTGCTGCACTAAAATGTCACTTCTGGCAACGTTCTTCCCCGGATGTTGTCAGAAACTGCAGTTTTGTTCGTACACTTTATCAGTCAGATTTGATTAGGGGATGGGACACTTGGTTTTCGATAGAGAAAACATGACAGCCTCATCATACCAATACCTTCTGCCTACCAAGGTACGGAACGTTCACCAGACTGGAGGAGAGGGTTAAACGCTGCCGTCAGCACAAACAGCAGTTCTGATATGAAGGCAAAACCACCTCTGTTTTCAAACATGATGCTATTTCCCTACAGCTATCATCAAAAAGGTAGCAGGAGCTCAAAGAACAGCCATGTACTGTTTTCTATACAAGGGCAAAGGAACGCACAACATACAGTTTATGCTTGACAGTTCTTCATTACTTATGGGATGTAAAGATGCTAGAAAATGAGAACTCCTGTTGCAGGATTTGCTGTTCACGACTTCAGATTTCATGCTGTGACCACCAATTTTGGGATGCGGTGGCTGTTTTAGGGAGTTTCAATCCATTACACCACCAAAGTGATTAGCATTAGGTTGTGTTCCAGGTGTTTTAAACAACTAATCACAGTAAATTGAACATGTGCCCTCCTGGAATAAGGCCTCTAACCTTCTCTTCCTCTCTTTCTCTCTCCCCCACCCGTCACACATTGGCTTCTGCCAAACAATTCAGCACTGACACTACCGTGTATCACGTGAGAGCAAGCGCTTCAAGCATCTTGCGATACTTATTACTATCTATACATCCATAAGTCATTCCGCCCAGCAACATATGTGAATACTAACGTGAGCTATTTCTTTATGCGTTAAAGATTAAGAGTTCCCCCAGATCCTTGGAAGAAGCTTTTCCCCCAAACACTGACAAATCATCCCTTTTATGTATATGTATCTCGTCTGCATTTCACGAAGATTAGGAAGCATGACATAAGAAAAACCAGCTATATCCTCAGATTCTCCCCTTCCTCCTGCTTACACCCCTGCGGCCACCCAAGTCTGCCGTGATTAAGCAATGGATTTTAGCCGCAAAAGAACAAGGCACGTACGTGGGGTTTCCTTACCCCTGTTAGAACAGAAAGTAACAAATGTAAGAGGTTGCTTATTCTTAATGCTGATCTCCTCCGGAGCTAAAATGATATGTCAGTAGCAGGTGGCAAGTTTGAAGACCCCCTTCCCCTCTTTTTTTTTTTTTTTTAATTTAAAATAAATATAACAAAGGGCACACAGATTTGACCTAATGGGTCAACCATCAAAAGTTAAACTGATTTAAATAATTAGACCTAGAATGTCAGGCACCACTGCAAATAATTGCTCCTAATGCTTTTAGGATTAGATTGCTAATGAAAAGGAGCAAAAAGGAGGCCACTTGCAGTTGTGGAAATAAGTCAATTTTCTTTCCATGTGTCAATTTCCCCATGTAGATTTGCTGTGAAATCCTAAGGGGTCATTTACAGCTTTCTCTCCAGAGCTGCTGTAGCAGATACAATAGTTCTAAGTCATAAAAAATAGTAATGTCATCTTGAAATACTTGTTGTTTGTACAGTGTATTTATCAAGCACAGCAAACATCTGTTCATAGTTCTGACATTTTCCAATGAAAGTGACTATTGCATATTGTTTTCCCCTTTAATTTGTGGAAAAACATAGGAGCCATTCAAATATAAACAGCATTCCGCAACAAATTTAAACCAGTTTTGGTCAAAGGACAGTTTATTAGCAGAATGTAATTTTGATGCTCTTCCTAACTGGTTTCTGGCTGCTCTCTCAGACTTATTCTAACAGCTCAGTAACATCCGGGGTGATTTCGAGTGTTAACCGCCTGCTAAAACACTTGCTTTCGCATCTCATTCATCCATCCGATGTGGAGGTGCCCCCCCCGCGCCCCGCCGGCGGTACCGGGGGCCAAGCCGCTCGCCTCTGGCCGCGCCGGGGCGGCCCGGGCTGGGCAAAGGCTGCGGGTTTCGCCGCACAAAGTTTGGAGCCGCCGGAGCCCGGTGCGAACACGCGTGTGCGGGCGGCGGCGGGGCCGGGCGCGGCGGGGCCGGGCGGAGCGCGGCTGGCGGCCGCGATAACGGGGGGGGAGAACGCCGGGAGCCCCCGCCCGCCCCGTGCCCGCTGCCCCCGGGCTGGGCCCGGCTGGAGTCAATAATTGACTTCTCCCGCCCCGTACAAAAGGGGCCGGGAGCGGGCAGGGCGCTGCGGGCACCGCACCGCGCAGGGGGCCGCGCACACAGCACACACACACACACACACCCCCCAACGCCTGTCCCTCCCCCCTGCCGGCTTGGCTTGGCTTTTAAATGCAACCAGATAAACAAAAAAGCCCGGG
>JAHREE010000158.1:320306-336680 GCA_033628505.1 Tringa tobata
CCCGCGCCCCGCTCCGCGTTACCTTCTTAGTGCATCTGGAGCAGCAGCTTTTCTTCCCCTTCCCCTCTCCTCCTCCTCCTCCTCTCCCTCTCCTGTCCTCTCGGTTTATACCAGCCTGTTCCTCATCTCACAGCCTTCCTCCCAGCGCCATCTTGCAAGCTTGTGACGTTGGGAGCCGCTCACCCCTGACCCACATTTGAATAGAAGCCAAAATGAAAAAAAGAAGAGGAGAGAGAGGGAGAGAGGAGAGAAAGAGGGGGAAGAAGAAGAAGAAAGAGCGGAACAAGGGGAGGCAGGCAGAGCAGCAGCTAAGCAAGTGCTGTGCCAGTGTGGAACAGCATCGGCTCCCGCTCCCTTGCCAGCTAGTTTAGTAATAAGCAATTTCCTGCTTTTGCAATAAATGTTGCCGCGGCGGGGCTGGGAGAGGGACGGGGAGCTGGGTAATTCCCACCGAGGGACTAGGGCTTCCCCCACCCCTAGCCGGCCCCCCTTCCCTGCCACCCACACCCCGAAACCCAGCCCGGAGCCCGGCCACTGCCTCCCGGCAACCCAAATTCTGCTGCTCCCTCCCCGGGTTTGAGCAATGAAAAAGGCATTTCTTAAGATTATTTCTCCCGTCGCTGATGAGGTCTAAGTGTGTGTTAAGGGAAATTATATCTATTATAGATTGAACATGGATTGGAATCCGAAATGAGCTTTATATACACATTAAGAAAACATCCTCATGTATAATGCAATTTGCATATTAGCTTTTATCACTCCTGTCTATTTTTTAAAGACTGACAGTGCATTTCGCACCATCCAAGACAGATGAAGATATGGCCTTTGTAGAAATCTGAAGTTTTGTTTTGTGCTTTTTTTTTTTTTAGTTATTTACCTATCTGGAGTATATCGAGAGGAAAAGTTATATGTGTTTTGCATCCCTGTTCCTGCAAAGACTTTCATGCATGCTTAAGTTTAAGCGCATCAGTAATCACACTGAGCAAGCAGGGGCTATTCAGGTGCTTACACTAAGCATGTGCACAGTCTGCAAGCTCAAGCTATTCTTTTGTAAAATGTTAAGTGAAATGATATCGTCTTAATTTTGCTGACCATTGCCACAAAGCACAACTGTGCTGAAATCTGAATTATACCTTTGTAGCGCTTTCTCCCTTCAGTAGCTAATTAATCTGTAATAACAGGAGCAATGGATATAAACATTTTTATTGTAATCACGCACAGGAGTTCTTCCACTATCCCATGTAGGAATCAATGTATTAGCTGCAAGTGTGAGGTGACATTTTCTTTTCTTCTACGCCCTCAAAGCCACCCATTACCAAAACTCTCTGTAGCCAGAGCGAGGCGATTCATTAGCGCAGCTGAGTCTACCATTTAACACATCTCTAAGAATTCCCTAATAACCTCAAGGCCAGCGACTCTCTCAGCGGCTTCCTGTGTAGGTCCCTGCAGCCCACATGCGCTTCAGCCAGAGCCCAGCTGCAGCCCAAGCGCTCCTTCCCTGATAATGAAGGTATTTTCTAGTTGCTCATCCAGAGTTCAAAGTTTTTGCAGGAGATGCTTTCTTCAGCCCTACCAAGGTGGCTTGAGGAGCAAATAAAGATAAGACAAATCACAACAACCGTATCAGAAAGGTCTGGACCGGTGGTTTGTTCACAGTACACGCAATAAAGAGCAGAACACTTTAACAGTGGTGAGAACAGCAAACCTGACTGTCAGCACAAGACCCAGTGAAGTAGATAAGGATCAATTCAAGACTCTTCTCCCACTGGGTAAGTTAATTTAGGATTGGTGGTGCTGCTCTTAGTTGTATTTTAAAGCTAAGTGGCCTTGCAAATAGCCAGGGAGGTGTAGGTAGCCATTTGTTTCATGCTGTGCCAGAGAAATTGGTAGGCAAATACACAGAAGTCCTTGTGCTGTGTTATCTAAACAGGGGGAAAATGCATCCTGGAGTTATTTCAGGGAGGTTTAGACATTTGGGTTTAGAAAGACCCGCTTTTGTGAATCTCTGTGTGGCAACTCAAGACCTCAACAATGCCACCATCTGCCCTCAATCTTCCTTCCTCCCGCTGAAGCTCTCCGTCCCAGAAGCAGTCGGCAGCACAGCCCGTCTGCCCCACCAGCTCACAGACCAGCGCCGTCGCCCAAACCCGCTTTCATCAGACATTTGAGCAAAGGTGCCAGGCTTTGCATGGGAATGGCTTGAAGCACGAGCATTTCAGTCCTTCTGCCCAGTTTGCTAGGCAGGTGATAACTGTGGAGAGCGAAGGGAGTGAAGAAGGCTGAGAAGAAGGGGAGAAACATCCTAAAAGGCCACCGCAAGATTTGGTCTGCAAAAATCTTTACTTGTATTTGAATCTTCTCTGGGTTTGGGGACAATCAGTTCCGAGCGTTTCTAAGGAAATGGAGAGAGAGACATATCCTCAGTGGAGAGAAGACAAAAAAAGATAGAAATTAGTTGTCTGGCACCTAGAAATGATATGGTAGGATGTAACACTGCATTCATATACACATGATAATTATAAGGTTGAAAGAGAATTAATGAGAAAGCTAGACCTGGTGCTGTCACTACAGCCATGGACACCTGTGGAGAATCTGATGAGCCAAGTAGAAGTATGACCACACCTACCTGGAAAACATCTATAGGCATGCAAGGCAGATACCGTGATACCTGTAATGTCTCCAAGCAACCACAGCCAGGGAACTTGCCATCCAAACAGAGGGTACACCCTCAAGTTCTGGGAAATCACACCCACTGTGGGCACGTCTGTCACTGGGTGAAACGTGCCCGTGTATGAAGAGTAAATGTGTTCCTGAGGTGCAGAGCACAGTGTTCCCTGGTGAACAGCTGGGCTGGAGGGTGATGGTGGCACAATGAGCAGATTCTGAAGGATGGTTTGGGCTAGTGGAAGCTTTGAAGAAAAAGGCTCTCCTATTTCCAGCCAGATACTTGTGATTAACTTTGTTTTCTAGTTTTATTTGACTGTGGGGTTTTTAACATTTGTTTTGAGAAGAGCATGGTCAGGACAGCAGCAGTGGATTGTGCTGGGTGCTTTACAGACACGAATGAAAGCTTCGACTTCCTCCTCGGTGTGTTGATGAACATGTTGAATACAACACACCCAAGGTAGCCATGACAAACAGATTTTTGTCCTAACAGTATGCAAAGAATTCAGAACAGAATTCAAGCAACAAGCACATTTCACACCATCCTTGAATATTAGCCCTTAGTATCTATTCACAAATAGCTCTGTAATGCTGTTTTCAGGCAGTAAAGTTTAATTAATTGCATCCCCCCAAACCAAGTTATTGTTTGCAAAACACGTAGACTCAAATCAAGTCAGTGGCTGAAACCCAGAGGCATTTCAGAGCTTCAGTTTGTTTTCAGTCATTTTCAACCAACTGATGGGTTCAGAAGCAGCTCCAGTGCTTTGTAGCAGCACTAATAGTACGGATATACTCATCACAAAGCAGGAAGAGGAGATGGGCAGAATTGTGATAGTGGCAAACCAGTGCTGTGGGTGAGGAATGGAGTCATCTGAGCAAAGAAAATGCCATTGCAGAAAGTCAATAGAATAACGACCAAAGGGTGGCCATGTGCCCTTGCAGCTCTTCAGTGCCACCTGCCTTCGGTCCCCACGCTAGTGGATGTCCAGTGCCATCTAGCAGGCAAAACAGTTGTTTACAGTAGTAAACTGATGGATAAAGCTGGGCAGAAAAGTTGAAGCGAAAAGCAAAAAATTGTAATTCAAGGAACTAAGCAAAACATACAGGGCAGAGAATGCCGGTGTGGGGTGTGTGTCTGAAAGCGAAGGGGAAGCAAGGGCTAACCAGCCTGCTTCTCAAGAATAAATAAGGATTTAGCCCTAAAAAAAAAGGCAGTTTCTTAACAGAGGTTTGCAGTCATTGCATTTCCAGTGGGATAGTCCTGACGGTGCCACTGAAAACGCTGAGAACCAGAACATCAGACTGAAGGTGAAACAGGCACCCTGTGAGGCATTGTAGTGACCCGGGAAAATCGTGCTGGAGTGGTAACACAGCAGCTGCTGATAGCTGATGGAATTAAAAATTTATTTTACTGTCCCCTCAATAGAAATATCCCTCTACAGTCAGATGTATGTGTCTGGAAGGTATTTTCCAACAGACTCGGAAGTGCCCATGGAGGAGACTCCAATTTTATGCTGAGATGGGTTTTGAAAATCTTTTCTCTCTTACCTGCAAATGCTCGATGTGTGAATACACTACCCTCGTTAAAGCCCCTTTGTAATTAGCTGGATTAGTTGGTTTCCCCACTGGTCTCTGTGGTCTTTTGACTGCAGTTGGCGGATAGACACAAAGAACATTACATTTTTACCTTTGTATAATGATACTTTAATTTCTCATATGCATTCCTATTTGTATTAATTCGAAACTTGTTAGTGAACAAGCTGTACAAATAATTTTTCCGCAGTTTAGAGGGAGATACCATAGTTTAGGAAACTGATATGTAATCAAGGAAAATCAGAAACTGTAAATGTAATCTGAATCCTTAGTATCAAAAATAGCCCCAAAGGCCCCCAATTCAGAGCTGGTTTTATGCTGCATCAGGTCGCAGACTCGCTCAGCTCTGGGTCTGCATTGTGAGGGTTCTGTTCAAAATCACGGGTTAGAAACCCAGTCCAGGACAAAACCTGGAACAACAGAAGGCAACAGTTTGAAAAATTAGGCCAGTTGTTTAGTGCTTGTAGAAGGTACTATTTTGTACACTTCTGCTTCTGTTGTGGTCTTAGTGATAGAAAGTTTTAATTTCCTTGGAAGAGAAGAAACATACAATATTTTTATTGCTACATGCTGAAGCTTTTTGCCAGGCATTCTGGCACAGGCAGGGCTGAGGAAGGGGCTTTGTGACTCTAGTCAGATAAAAACATTGCTTCCATTATAATAAGATCTTTGATTTCTGTTGGCCTGTGAATTTCATTGCTAATATGTTCGCTCTGTACCTATCTACAAAACATCTGTATTTAACTACGTCTCCCCTGTTAGTTAATATAGTCTGTGCAATGGCATAATTTCACTAGACTATGGGAGAGCAATAAAAAGCAAGGGAAACAACCAATGAACAAAACCACTACCTATGTGTGTTAATAATAAAGTGAAATTTGCTGGAAATAACTCTGAAATAGATGTCAGAAGGAAATTAAAACAAAAAGGAAACATTTCTTCAGCCATGTAAACAGGGAACAAGAAGAGAACTGGTGCTACTAGGAACAAGTACCAGATTGACAGCAAGAATTTGAAACAAATTGTTGAGTCAGAGGTTGTTCTTGCATTACTTGAAAATAGTGGGTATAGTACATTTATTTTAAAAATTATTTAAAAGTTATCTAAGTAGCCACTGAGCTCATTGACTTTGAGACCATTTCAGGCTTTCAGAAGAGTTTTGAAGAAAAACATAATTAATAACAACCAAAAAAAGACCTCAAAAAAGAAGATAAATGGGGTAAAATGCAACCACAATACTGATTCTGGTGAGTATCCTGAGCTATTTATTTGCTGAGATAACTGATTTTCTAAGCAAGGGGAAATGTAGTAGATCTAATCTATATGGATTTTAGTCAAGCATTTGATATGATGCCGCATGGGAAGTTATTAATTAAGATGGAGAAGATGGGGATTAGTACAAGAACAGTAAAATGCGTAAGGAGTTGTCTGAAGGAGAGGTGCCAATAGATGACTATTGGGATAGAGAGATTACTTGTGACTCAAGACTGAACTTGTTTAATATTCACTATAATGATCTATTGTCATTTACACTGGGGTATGCTAAAGAAATTTTCCAATGACACAATCAAGAGGCACTGCCATTACTAGGGTCAGGGTGTCGCAGCTGATGAGCTGGAAGACAGTCAAAGCAATGAGCAATGGAAGTGGGACTCAGTTCCATAGAAAACCGGCACACATTTGGGATGCAATTCATTAGCTATCAATAATTAGATGTTTTCTTCAAGATGATCATCAGGACTTCTTCTGCAGCCAATAAAGACAGGAAGGAATGGGCATCTATCTTGCCTCTTTTGGATTCTTCCTTTAGGATAAGAGGAACTGTTCTGTGGATGTGACTGTCTTTCTATTACCTGTACAGAACCCTATGCAGAAGGATAAAGAGAAACAAATTCCTTTGAAGCCAGAAAACTGACTACAAAAAAACCCAAACCAAAACAAAACAAAAAAACCCTGGATGCGTTAGTTTGTCAGTGGGTGACTGTGAACCATCAGAACGTGAGGAGATAATAGAAGTAACAAGTGTGATCCCAGACAAGGTTCTCCCAGTAACAATAGGAAGGCGCTGCTGGAGCATCATCTCTGTTGTTGTGTAGGATCTCATCACGGGCAGCAGGACAGGTACTGGTCTGTCAGGATGCCCAGGGTGATGGTAGGAGACACTTTCCAACAGGAGCAGAGCGCTGAAAGCTACAGCTGCTTTAGAGACAAATGCTGATCCATGGATATGAGAGGTACCATGTGTTGCTGGTAGTGGCTGGGAATTGCTGAGGTGCCAGGATCTCATGTTTCTGTTACAGGTAAGAAAGTGTTAATCATCAACAGCATGTGTGTATTTTGACTATGTTTTTTTTATCTTGTTTTTATTTTTTTTTTGTGTTTGCATGTAAGTACATACCTGTGTGTACACAAACCCACACATCCATTCAGCCATGAATACACATTTAAGTGAAGCTTTGCTTCTGTTGCTTATTGGGTAGCACAGAGATACTGAGCTGTGTTTTGTATTGTCTGTAATATTGCACAGAGCCAGCCGGTATTTGTTAATATGCTGCATTTCTGGGTATTTGTGGTGTTGACTTCCAAGTGATAAGAAACTTTAAAAATCTCTTCTTATCCTCACATTGGATAAAAATAACAGGAAAAAGTCCACCAAATTCAGCTGTACATAAGATCTTTTTGCTTTCTTTGTGTATGTGTACTTTGCGTGGCAGTGTGTACAGCATGCATAAGCAATTAATGTTGCAAGCTGAAAGAATGAGTTATTGTCAGATGGAGGTAAAGCACACAATATGGTCAAGTAAGCAGTTCTAATAATAGCTGCGCTTATAGAAGCTGAATGTAATAGAGGGCAAACTCTACAGGTTGCCCGACTGGTGTTGGTGTGGGCTTTGCTGCCGTTGGTGACCAGGGACAGCAGAAGGATTGGCCTTAGCTGAATGCTTTTAAGCTTACGCATTTACCACACATAATGAGGTTGCTTCTCAGGCAGTGGCACTCCAGTGAAGGGCACAGGTAATTTTAGCTTAATTTAGTGGGTAGAGGTCTAACTAAAAGCCACGTTTTTCCACCCTCCCCAGCTTGGAGAATTACTGCTGGGTGACTGCCGTCGCTGGGACAGCCTGCCCGGGCCACACCAGCCTTTCCAGCCAGGAACTTGCTGGGAAAATGGAACTGTCATAGAGCAACTGGGATGTGCAAACTCCCTGAAGCTGACACTGCCCGGGGTGAAGCACAAACTGAGGGAGTACTACAGGTTTGGTCAGGTCACAGCAGCGGTTTTAGTTAATGTGGTAGAGTAGGTAATCACAAGATACAAGGACCATAAAAGGCTCATTTCCATACAAAGTGGACACCAGAATACAAGGGTATGTTGTAGCCCAGCTGAAGTCTGCCCTTTAAAGCCAATGGTTGTGCAAATATCACTTTTTATACTGTATAAAAGAAAGCAACAGCAGTTCCCTTGATTACATGCACACATACACGGGTGTGTTTTAGCTGAGTCTCGGTGGCCTCAGAATGGGTGTCACACACAGGGGCACAGGTGTAACATGCACCCACAGACCCTGCACAATCCTTCGAGGGTTTGGTGTCTGTCCCACCTACCCCTTCACAAACAAGCAGGGTTCACTTTCAGGCTGCCCAGAGCACAGAGCAGATAAAGACTGCCATGGAAGAGCCCAAGGGGAACTCGGCAGCCCTCTGTACCTACTGGTATCAAAGGTCACTGAATGCTAAAAAATAAATATGTTCCAGTGCCAGCAGGGCACTGGTGATCAAAGATAAAAGTTTCTCTACCACCAGAGAGACATTTTTTTGTTTGGTACCAACATGGACTGTATTTACTGTGATTTTTCGAGTCCTAGGGAAAATATATGGGTGTGAAATGTGTTTTGCTGTTGGGAGATCTGCCGCAAAGGCCAGCCTCTTTCACTCAGCATATGCTATGCTGTTCTCATGAAAAGTGGGGCTCGTGTGCACCTGAGCTGCAAAGCGAAGAAATTCACTGGGTTCTGATACTTTTCATTCTTTTTATTTTTTCAAAAAGGATGTTCTTTTCTGTCCTAAAAGTGCCTTTCTGTTTGGGTCTGACTGCACTGGTGCTGGGGAACACAGAACAACTACATGGGAGCCATTGGTGTGATATGGTTGAAGGGGCAGGAGACCCCAGCCCAGTGCCTGACATTGTTAAACAGGGTTATAAACACCATTGGTCAGTTCATATTCATCTTCTGTGATTAATGCCAACGCCAGTGGGAAGCCTGCCTAGTCATTTCCTACCGTGTAATGCAAGGTGACTATAGTCTAAGGGACAAAGAAGAAGAGATCAGGATTTTTTTCAGGAGCAGACAGAAGACTAGTTATGAATGTTTGGGGCGATTTAGTTTCATTGTTTTCTATATCAGCACTGAGAGCTGGCTGGTGCTTTCTTGCAGATTTCTAGATCTAGTACCAGTTTAGAGGTTATCCCTAGGAATGTAGACTCTGCTTCTCCTTCCTCTTTTTAATACTTGCATTCTTTTTTTTTTTTCTTTTTGTTTCTCTGGAGGGACATCTCTGGCAATGTTTTCACACTTTTAGCTTAAGGACAACGCATGTAAAAAGCAACATACTAGAAACCCAGATGCTGGTCCCTGGTGCTCTTCTATTGCCCCTGGGCCAGAGGGTCATTTACAGCAGCTTTTAGGCTGCTCTAAGCAATGATGGGTGACAGGATGGTGCAGGGACAGGGAACTACGAACACCATTGAACACCAAAGACACCACAGTGGCTGCCCAGTACCACACATGTAGTGTTCACAGGCTAAGGAGGTACGTAGCAGGACCCTGGGCTGCATCACAGAAAGATATTTTCAACCTTTGCTTAACTTTGGATGACAACTTAGATATTCTAAATTGTGATGGTAGCCCCATTCCTTGGTGGTAACATTTGCAAACTGTGACATGCTGCCAGGTGCTAGTCTGCTTATCCAAAATGTCCA
Source organism: Tringa tobata (assembly GCA_033628505.1). Classification (NCBI taxonomy): domain Eukaryota; kingdom Metazoa; phylum Chordata; class Aves; order Charadriiformes; family Scolopacidae; genus Tringa; species Tringa tobata. The sequence goes on from JAHREE010000158.1 coordinate 329,545, forward strand.
CTAAAGATAGAACTTGACGTAGATAGCAAACTAATATATATCATCAACAATATTTGCTAAGAAACTTTTAGCTTGTCAGCAAAAATGCAGCATTTAGGACATTACATTTTTCAGTCATTTTACAAGCACTAGAGAAGGGCACAGAGCAGTAAATATTACACTCGTACAGACAGAGAAACAAAGAGGCAAATCTTTCTTCCAAGTGCTAAGGCAAGCAAGGGCCAAAGGAAAATTCTGGAGTAGTGAAGTACCAGAAGCATGTGGTTGTGAAATGGATGGACATCATCCAGCACAACAGACGTGCTTCATTTGCTCTCCCAGAGGCGGGAGGCAAAGGATGGCCCCTGGAGAAAACCATTGCACCTTCCTCACCTCAAGCAGCTCGGCAGCACTGGCTCTGAGGGGCCAAGCGACAGGAGAGATGGATCTGCAGAAGGAAGGGGAGCTGGGCTGGAAGAGCCGGGCACTTCTGCAAGATGTCCTTATTCTCCTGGAACCTTTAACAGCACATCTAAAAATGCTTGGGATTTGCTTTCGGAATTGAGAACTTGCCCAGAGGCTGAGAAACAGGATGACGTGCCTTGGGCTGCAGGAGCCCATGTCAGAAACTGATTAGAACACAAGCATTTCTGCATCCCACTCCTCTGCTCAGATGAGCAACCCACGCCTCTATAAATCATCCAGGAGGCACTGGTGTTACTGGGGCTTTACGTGTGTGTGTAAATCACAGCAGCTGTAGTGGGGGAGGACCCGTCTGCCTCTGGCTGCCGGGGCACCCGGGCACTGCTGGCTCTGGCAGCGGTGGCTGAGTTGCCACATGCCCTTACTTTATTTTTAAATAGGGCACAGAGTCTCCTGGTGCAAAAAGGGTTGCTTCTTCCTCATCTGTTCTTAAACGTGCATTCTAGCTATCATTCAATCTGTTATGAAACACTTGTCTCAGGATAAGATCACTGAGGAAGCTGTGGCAAGACAACCCTGACAATTTCTGGATGCTGCAGATCTTCTTGGCACTTATCTCTGATTACACTCCTGAACATGCAATAGAAACTACATTTTCCCACTCCTCTATAGTCACAGTACTTTCCTTGGTGAGTGTTCCCAGCCCCTGAAACTCCTGTCTCCTTCATTATCAACCTTATTCCGAGGTGCTGCTGACTGCTCTGTTCTTTATCTTCCCTGTCCCAGTCCCTTTGCAGGGCCACAGCAGACTGTACACACAAACAGGTTATTGTTGCTTTATAAGACACTGCAAACCTTTTTGATCCCCTTGGTTCTCTACAGGGCAGTCAGGTGAGACTTGGCTTGGGGTGGCTTCAGGAAGGGGCAAGACCCCATTTCTGGCATAATGCTGTTTGTGCGAATCGTGTCCATCTGTTTCTTGGGTGAAGCATCTCACAAGAAATTGACCCCACCCTTTTCACTTGAATTGGAACAGAGAACATTGGGTTTGTTCTCTGTAACCACAAATGCTTTGGGACTTGCCTAACTGAGATGCTGTATCTCCTCTTCTGCAGGGATTTTCAGCAGCAGAAATCAACACTGGCGATCTTGACTTAAAGCAGGCGTATTGTCCTGTCTGCATTTTGGAAATTACTTTGTCCAAAAGGGCTGAGATTTGTTGGCTCTCAGTGAACCTGTGAGCAGTGAGAGAGGTCTCGGTGAGAGAGCAAGGCATTTGCTTGTGTTGTTACTGTGATTGTACAGCTGGATTTTCATTAGATGCAATGGCTCTTCATAGAACAGCGTGTGAATCGTATGGGACATGAATGCTTCCGGGGGGCTGGAGAGCCACTTTTATGGCCATCTTAAAATTATAATAAACATAAGTAGTTAGTCTGTTACTTTTATTTTTCTGCTAAATTAGCAAGAATGGGATAAAATATTGAAGCAGAAAAAGTGGGGGGTTTAAGAGGGACTGATAACCTGCATGTATGTATGTTGTTGCTGCTTTTGCTGGTTTAAACAAGAGGCTATATTTTGTTCTTAATTAAGAATGAGAGGATTTCTATGCACATGTCTACAGTGGAGACCCCCAAGTGATTCCGAGATGAGGGTAAACTGGAGGGTTTTTTCAGCTAGTTATATTGAAATGACTTACCACTTGAATAGCATCTGCAACAGTGTAAGGCACGGAAGCAATTTTTCTTTTGTAAGAAGATGAAATAAAAAAGGAGTCAAAGAGTAAGCAGGCTGAATGGGCCATTAGCACCAAACTCTAAAGATGTAGAAGTCAAATGGGATAGAAAGGCCCCATAAATTTTTACAACTCCTCGGAGAAAAACACTGTGATTATTAAAACATGAAACCTTGCTTTTCTAAAATGCTTAAAAGATTAATATAGAAATGTCATACTGTGGCTGCTGGAGGGATTATCCTTAATGGGAATGTTAGAAGTTATTTTAATGTAAAGCAAACATAGCCACCGAAGAAAGATCAAAAGTGGAACAAATTCAGGGCTCTTAGTTTCAGGAAAATGAAGTTTGTCAAGAAACTATTTCTACTCTGTTAATTAGAATGAGCAAATTCTCCATAAATACTGTACATATATGACATAGAAAGTGATGACCTCATCTAATTAGTCATTACCTAATCCAATCATTAGCACAAGAGCAAGGCTTAGCTCTTTTTTATGAAAAATTTTGTTCGCTTTTTGGCTTGAGAAAAAGTATCTTTTTGCTATCACACATTTTTGTGAGGTCATGTGTGTGTCGAAATAGTTTTGACGATAATCCACCATCCACGGGCAGGGGAAGGTCGGTCACATGGCACAGTGGCAAATGCTCCCAGAGTCTGTGGTCTTTTCCTTGCAGGAGCAAATTCTGTGACTTTTTGTTTTCTTTTCAATCTAGCATTGTTACTTTTTTAAATGTAAGCTGACGACAGAGCAACTGCTTTAGTCTCTGTTTAAGCCTTTGAAGTCTAAATAAAATCTTCAGCATTGCCAATTTAGAGCAAGAAGTGTAGTATTTTCTTTGCTGTTCAGGATGGCACTTAATTTGCTGCCTGTCCTTGTTGGGGCAGCGCTGCCCTCAGACACCTGATTCTATCAGACCCCTGCCTGGCAGCACTGGGCTATCAGTTCCAGAAGCAGTAATTGCTTTACAAATTGTACTGCTGTCAACTTGTTTTTTCCGCCAACATCAGGCACAAAACCACACTATGCCATGTAGCAGTCCTCACACATTGCTGTCCTTGTTTCCCTGTGAAAGGGTTACACTTACAGAACACAGGTTCTTTTAACATCTATTTCTAAAAAGATCCATCATGCCAGTACTCAGCCTGAGTCTGCTGGTTTTGCTAAAAAACTTTCCCAGAAAGTAAGAAAGTGTTAAATCATTCTACCCATATGACAACAAGATATTACTGGGTAATAAGAATATTTTTTCTTGAAAATAATTGCAAATATTTATAGGGGAGTTTCATTCAGCTGTTCAAATCTGCTGCCTCTTTCCCTCGTCTTATCCTGGACATAGAAATAAACTTTACTGAAATTAATATCATTTTTTACTTGCTTGCAGCCCTGAAGCAGCCAGCTCTCATTTTCAGTTCAGACAAGGTACCACCTCCATGTAGTTACCAGTCACCAGAAATTTTGCTTCCAGCTGGAATCCATTTTTTACAAGCTCTGCAAGCGAAAGGCGATCCTGACAACCAGGTACCACAGTGCCTGAGACCTGCAGCTCAATGTGCTGAGGACGTGGCCCAGTGGAAGGAAGGTCTTAGCTGAAATAGAGGAATTTAGTTAGTTGTCAGGATTATTAAGACTTACTCTTGCTCTCTTGGGTCTGTAATAAAATATAAATTTACCAAACTCCAAGCAGTTTTTGTTGGAAGAAGCTAAAACGTATCCCAGAATATAAACTGTAGAACTGGTGAACTGGGGTCAGTATTCACAGAGTAAAATACTTCATTTAAAACAGAAAACAAATTCACATTAGATTATGCTCCAGAATTGTACCTAGGAATCCTTGTTAGCATTACTTTACTTTTTTACAATTCCTTTTAAAATATAAGAGAATGTCAGTTGAAATCTTGCAGCTTTTCTCCATATAGTTCTGGGAAATGCACTGTTAAGATAAAAGGAAAGTGCCATAATTTCCTGATGTGCACTTACTCTAAAATGCCAAATACATTAGTATTTTCCTCACCAGTCTGGTCTCACAATGCCAAAACCAATGCCACCTGTTTGCTTGCTATGAGCCACGAGCTACAACTCAAATCCCACCAGTGACATGGCTGCAACAAAGCAGCCAGGCTGCAGGGTAACCAAGCGTGCACCATCCCTAAAGCAGAGAGAGAGCTGGAATTCTTGCTTCCCTGGTGTTCCTTTAATTTGCAGTAATATAGAATAACACAAGAAAAAGAATCTGCATGCTCTGTTCCCTCATTAAAATATGAATATTTGATTATGATATCAAGCGCAGGCTAAGAGCCATTACTGATACCTGAAGCAGACTTTATGTATTCCACAAATGGTTAAACTGTAGGGAATGTTCTTTTAGAGAAGAAATGTAGCTATTTTGGTAACCATCCCAAATTTCAAGGACTTAGTAAGATAAGAAAGGATGTGTGTGGCCTTGAGAACATGGTGGCCTAAGACAGGGATGTAATAAATATGGACATTGCCTGACAAACAGGTGGTAGCAGGAAGATCATTAGTTTCAACGATCAATTAAGCAGTTAGAATGTTTTGCCAGCATGAAAAGTGAGCCAAAGGACAGATGAAGAAGATGAAGATTGAGGAAGGAACGACCCTCACTCAAAATGAGGACCACCAGAATGCCCGACTACACATGCCCAAAAGCTCATTCTAATGTGTAAATGAATTCTAGGAAATGTAATGAATAGGTTAATGTTTTCTTGGGATTACATTGAATATGTATATCTGTTGTGTACAAATTTGGCTTGACAACAGCATTCAGGGCGCACAATAGGAGGAGCCATCCCCTGTGCGCCCAGCGCCGCAATAAAGCATGCCTGCTTTCTGAAACTCCAAACTGAAACTCCAAACTGAGTCTTAGAAAGTTTTATCTGCTGGTTTGGGGTGACATTACAGCTCAGAGTTTGCAGCCTTGTCCTGAAGAGCTGGTACTCACACGCCGGAGCTCAGCCCAGAACTGTCGCAGCAGCAGGGCTCCATCAGTCCATCCCACAGATACTGGCTACAGACCAGACTGGATTGGGACAAATATTTTACGGTGCCATGTCCCAGCAATCGTGTGCACCTCGAATCCCACCTGCTGGACCTGACCCAGGCGGAAGAGCCATTGGTGCTTCAGAACCGTGCAGGGCTGTGCTCTGGCTGCTTGACCTGCAAAAACTGGCACAGGGTGGACTTTTGAGTGTGGGAAGAGGATTTATTGCACCAGCAGGTTCCTGCAGGATTTGTGCATAATACCCAGTTAGTGTCTGGCCATTGCAGCCTTCACAAGAGAGTGCAGGCAGGGAGAATGAAATGCATCTTATAAACATACCTTTACGTTAGAAGTGTAACACAATGTGTTTAGGTGCAAGCCCGGGCACGGTTCTGTGTGAGACCTTGTTTACCCTTTTATCATGAGTGTTCTCGAAACTGCTGTTTTCTCACATATGACTAGTTTTCAGTTTTACACCAGGGGACTGTAAGGCAGGTTTCTGAACACAAGGAGGTGAATCAGTGACCTCGGAGTGTGCTGTAACTCGCAAGGACCCTGTGGAGAATACAAACACAATTAACAGATGAAGTGAGATATAACAGAGGAAGTTGCACGTAGATATACAGCAAGGGAGGTAGCAAGCTGAAAAATAGGGACTTGGGAAAAGCTACCAAAAGGGGGAGAATTCTTCCTTTTCTTGCTCACACCTTTTCCAAGAAACGGAGGGGCACGGGAAGGAGACAGGACAGCAGCGCGAAGAGAGCCAGCCTGAAAAACAGTGCCAGGAGCTTGCAGGCTGCTCCCAGGCCCCAATGCTGAGAGCCCTGACACCGCATCATCATCATCATCATCACCAGCAGCAGCAGCAGGAGGAGCAGGAGCAGCAGAGGAGCGGCAGAGGAGCAGCCTCAGCAGCCTCTGCAGTCGCTGCAGTCTCCTGGCATCTGGCCACGGTCCCCCATCCCGGCGGTGTCAGAGGGCTGAATGTGGCAGTATTCGCAGGTGCTGCACATCCTCCTGTGCAGCCACATTCCTCTCACAAATGCAGAGCCGCTTCTGTTTCCCTCCTGTGCAAGAATGAACGTGTTTGGGTGAGCCTGGGTTCCCACAAACCAGGCTTGTGTATGAGGTTTACCCTGATTTACAGCAAGGAGGCACCTAAATCTACATTGACTACAGGTGAACTCTGCCTAAACTGGATCCCGGACTCTACATCCCTCATCCTCCCTTTAGCTGCGGGAAAAAAACCCAGAGCCAAATATCCTAAGTTTGCTCTAATTCCCGCCAGCCCCACTAGTTCACTCTAGAAGAAAGGACAAGAATTTAAAATATTTAATAAGGTGTATTTATTTTTAAACACTGATTTCCTTTTTTAAAATCATGGCTATTAAGAATGATAAATTTATACAGAAATCCATGCCATACAGTCCTAACCATTATAATCTAAAAGTATTGGCTGGTTCTTGAAATATTCATGGAGGAGTCTTGTCTCCTCTAAGTAGCTGAGACTGACTGGTTTTTGCCTCAGTTACTTAGTTTCAGAACTGGGAAAATTATGAACTATACTGAATTCTGTAAGCAGAGAAACCAAGTCATTTTCCTGGTGTTGGGTCTGTTGAATCTCCCCAGGTAACCCGTTACACCGGGCTCCTGCTCTGGGCTGCATTTGCCATGGGAGGGCAGAGGACAGTCAGAGCCGGAGTCTTCAAACACCGGGGCTGGGGCTGGCGACAGCTCGGGCTGGCGTTTTAGAGGTGCTGAGTGATGAGGAAGGAGGAGGAAATGAGCTGCTTCTTGGTTATTTTTTGCAAGTGTATTTCACACATTATGTTCCACAGATTGGCAAAATATGGTGCCAAGGAAAAGACACAGCCAGTAGTGACCGTTCGTCCTCTGGCAACCCTGCCTGGAGGGGAAACTTCCACACCCCGCTCCTTCCCTCTGTCAGGAAGAGTGGTTCCAAGGGGCGGGGGGTGGGGGGGAATGGGATGGAAACTG